>CM059867.1:28051258-28250568 GCA_030490815.1 Acer saccharum
CCTAATCTCCTTACACATAAAACCCCAAAGGTGGTTTGTCAACGAAATAAACACCAATCAAAATATGATCACTTACAATCATCCCTTCCAAAGCTGTGATCTATATGTTGTTGGGTCATTGTTGTGTACCCTCCAGTGGCTTGGTACCTGTTGTCCTTTAGCCTTGTTGATGCCAAGGTAAGGTTTCCTTCACACTCCACGGTTGTGTGCTTGTATGGCCTAGAATGGTATCCTTGAGATGGAATACCCGTTGTTTTTGTTGTGAGGTGGTGGAGCATTCAAGCAATGGTCATTTGACCAAGAGAATTCGGGATGTTTCCTCCATCCAAGTGTGAAGTGTGGAGAAAGGATCGTCCCATTGCCTGAATGGTTCGGTGGGTACACACTTGGACTCGAATAAATTTAACATTTATTCTATTTGAATAAAGTTTTATTTTATTTTATTTTATTTATATAATATTAATTTAATTTAATTTTTAATTAAATATTAAATTGAAATTATATATATTATATTATTTTGTATTATATTTATCAATATTATTATTAGTATTATTATTTAAATTTATTATTAATAATATATATTATTATCACATTATTATCATTAAAATTTAATTAAAGGCATTCTTCCCAACTCCAATAAACAAGACAAATTATGGTTTATTGGGGTCCCAAAAAAAAAAAAAAAACGTTTTCGGACCACACATGTATGGTTTGATCTCGGTCGATCCTTGCAGTTCTGTTGTAATCCTTCATGTTGACGATGATTTTTGAATTATGTAAAATTAACCACGCGTCCAACAAGTTAAAATGAATTAATAATTGAAATGTAAAATAAGAAAGGAAACTTAATCATGCAGAACACAAGTTTTTACGTGGAAAACCCAAGAAGGGCAAAAAAACAAGGTTGTTGGAGACGGCGAGGGAAGGATTTCACTATGTAAAGTTGGATTACACACTCAATCTCTCTCGCACTCTCTCTATTATGCGTCACTACAAGAAAATGGGGCTTTAATGACAGTTTTTTGTTGACAGTTAAAAACTGTCAACAATTCTTGACAGTTTTTAACATTGTTGACAGTTAAAACTATCAAGGATTGTTGACAGTTAAAAAACTGTCAACAATGTTAAAATATTATTTTATATTTATATATATTATTTAATATATTAATATATAATATATATATAATACATATATATAATAATATAAAATATATATATATTATATATAATACATATAATAATATATAGTATATAACATATATATATATATATATATATATATTATATAATATATATATAATAATAATATATTTATATAATATAATACATACATATTAATATATTAATATAATATATATAAATATATATAATATATAGTATATAACATATATATATATATATATATTATATTATATATATAATAATAATATATTTATATAATATAATACATATATATTAATATATTAATATTATATATATTATATAATATAATATATAAAAATATATATAATATATAGTATATAACACATATATTATATTATAATATAATAATACATATATATTAATATATTAATATTATATATATTATATAATATAATATATAAAATATATATAATATATAGTATAACACATATATTATATTATAATATAATAATACATATATATTAATATATTAATATTATATATATTATATAATATAATATATATATTATAATATATATAATATATGTAATAATAAACAATATATATTATAGTATAATATATATATATAATATATATAATAATATAATATAATATAATATATATAATAATATAATATTTATATATCATTAATATAATATATAATAATAATATATTATTTTTAGAAAGGAGGGTATTTATGAAATAAAAATTTTAGTTTGGAATGGAAGGGCATTCCATTGGTTTTTGGATAGAATACCCATTCAACCGAAATAGTCGAATCGCTATTCCAATGGAATCACTATTCCATTGCATCTTAACAAACCAAACGAATGGAATGGCTTTCTTTTCATTCCATTCCATCCATCCAAACATGGCCTATAGGAGACTTGTGACATCAATTGTAATAAGCATGATTTAGAATACAATTCTCATTACAGGGGAGATATTTCTCAACATGTATCTTGCAATTTAATAAACAAATGTAAGACTCGGATTACTAATTTATACGGGTAATTACATTATTAACGTGTCTCTTAGTATGAAACAAGAGAGTGCAAAATAAATAAACAATTTTTTTAAAATTATTTTTTTGAATTTTTTTAAAGTAAATGATTTAAAAGTAAATTTATTAAATTAAAAATTGTACTTATCTAATATTGGTTTACCCAAAAACCGTATCTTACTATAAAATAAATCTATATCGGAATTTTGTTTGGTGTTGAAAATAAGAAGTAAAAGTTTTAAAAAAATTATTAAAGATAAAAAAAATTATATATTATGAATGTTTTATAATATAATATATATAATATATATTATTATTAATATTATATTATATTATATATTATATAAATATTATAAATATATATTATTATATTATTATTAGAGGTGATTTGCTATAAATACTGTCAACAAATAACAAACATTATATATATATATATATATATATATATATATATATATTATTAATATATTAAATAATATATATTATAAATATATAATATATTATTTAATATATTAATATAATATATATATATATATAAATATAATACATATATATATTATATATAATACATATAATACATATAATAATATATATTATATAATATAATATATATTATATTATATTATATTATATTATATATAATAATAATAATAATAATAATAATAATATATTGATATAATATAATATAATACATATATATACTAATATGTTAATATTATATATGTTTATATATCGTTTTATATAATATATAATAATAATATATTACTTTTGGAAAGAAGGGTATTTTTGGAATGGAGTTCGGGCATATGAGGGTATTTATGGAATAAAAATTTTAGGTTGGAATGGAAGAGCATTCCATTAGTTTTTTGATGGAATGCGCATTCAACCAAAATGGTTGAATCCCTATTCCAATGTAATTACTATTTCATTGCATTTTAACAAACCAAACGAATGGAATGGGTTTCTTTCCATCCCATTTCATTTAACCAAACATGATCTATAAGAGACTTGTGACATCAATTGTAATAAACATGATTTGGAATACAGGAGAGATATTTCTCAACATGCATATTATAATTTATTGAACAAATGTAAGACTCAGATTACTAATTTATATAGGTAATTGCATTATTAATGTGTCTCTTAATATGAAACAAGAGTATACAAAATAAATAAACAATTTATTTAAAATATATTTTTTTGAATTTTTAGAAAGTAAATTTATTAAATTTAAAATTTTACTTATCAAATATCAGTTTGTCTAAAAACCGATATCTTACCGTAAAATAAATCCATATCGGGATTTTGTTTGGTATTGAAAATAGGAAGTAAAAGTTAAAAAAAAATTATATATTATGAATGTTTTATAATATAATATATAATATATATTATATATTATTTAATATAATAATATATAATATATATATATTATATAAATATTATAATTATATATTATTATTATATTATTAGATGATATATATATATATATATATATATATATATATTATATTATAAAACATTCATAATATATAATATTTTCATTATCTTTAATAATTTTTTTAAACTTTTACTTCCTATTTTCAACACCAAACAAAATCCCGATATGGATTTATTTTATAGTAAGATATCGGTTTTTGGGCAAACCGATATTGGATAAGTAAAATTTTAAATTTAATAAATTTACTTTTAAATCATTTATTTTAAAAAAAATTGATTATTTATTTTGCACCCTCTTATTTCATACTAAGAGACACGTTAATAATCCAATTACCTATATAAATTAGTAATCTAAGTCTTACATTTGTTCATTAAATTGCAAGATGCATGTTGAAAAATATCTCTCATGTAGTGAAAGTTGTATTTCAAATCATGCTTATTACAACTGATGTCACGAGTCTCCTATAGGCCATGTTTGGTTGGATGGAATAGAAAGAAAGTCATTCCATTCGTTTCGTTTGTTAAAATGCAATGGAATGGGGATTCCACTATTTTGGTGGAATGGGCATTCCATCTAAAAACCAATGAAAGCCATTCTATTCTAAACTAAAATTTATATTCCATAAATACCCTCATATGCCCTAACTCCATTACAAAAATACCCTCAGCTCCTTTCCAAAAATATTCATATTTAGGGGTATTTTGGTTAAAATACAGTTAACTCCATTCTATTATGTTGTTAATAAAACAAAATAATACTGATTCAGAGACTAATTCTAAAGTTCCAACCAAATAAAAAATTTAGTTTTCATTTCCTTTACATTCTTATTCTCATTCCCATTACCATTCCGATTACCATTTCACTATGTAACCAAATGTGACCATAGAGTATTGACCAATAACTCGACTATATATGTTTTAAAAAATATAATTTTATTAAAAGTTTTAATAAATATTTTTAAATATATGTTTGTCATGAAAATTATAATTTTGATTAGTTGAATAAATTTAAATTTATTTAACAAGGTTTTTTTTTAATTTCTAACAACTTATATGGTTTATATATAATTATTGTTCAATTGTAAGCATACAAGGGTTTTAGTCAAGTGGTAAAGACTTGAACTTGAGACCTTAAGGTCTCAGGTTCAACTCCCACTACTAACATTTAATTGTGTTATTATTATCACAGGTGGTCCGGCGGCGGCAGGCGGTGGTGGACCGGCGACGGAGGCCATCGACGGTGGCGGTCCGGTGGCGGAGCGACAGTTGGTGGGGCGGCGGGCAGAGGCAATAAGTGGTGGTCCGGCGGTAGCGGCAGTCGGTCGGTCGACGGCGGAGGCGGTCCACGGTGGGTTGACCGGCAGCAGAGTGGGTCGGTGGCAGACCTCCGGCGGAGGTCCGACGGAGGTGGCGGTCCACGGTGGATTGACCGGCAGCGAGTGGGCCGGCGGCAGAGGTCCAGCGGAGGTCCAGCGGGGGCTGTGTCCGGCATCGGAGGTTTCGACGTCGGTGGTCTCCGGCGGCTGCCGGCGATGGTGGTCTCCGGCGGTGGGGTTGTGGTGTTTAAAAATAAAAAATGTTATTATAATTAAATAATAAAAATTAAAAAAAAAATACATATATCTTGACAGTTAATAACTGTCAAGAAAAAATAATAATAAAAAAATAAAACTGTCATTATAATCCTTGACAGGGGCTTTATTGACAGTTTGAAAAACTGTCAAGAATACCATTCTTGATAGTTTTTAACTGTCAATAAACCCCCTATTTTCTTGTAGTGCGTTTCTTTTTCATCTCATACATAATGGTATTTAAGGGTCTATTTATACATGCATAGAACCCTAATTCTTAATGTACAAGTAAGGAAAGTTGACGAGATTCAGTAGGACTCTAACTTGTTGGAATTGTCTTTATCTTCTTTCCTGCTTTGTATTCTACGTATCTTTAAGGAAGTTTGTTTCCTTATCGGAGTTTACTTCACGGTTCCTTGTTTGGGCAATATTCCTTCTTTGCGTATTTGAGTCGTGGTTATCTTGGACTTAACATCTTCCTATCGCTGGTTGACCAGCTATATAACATGATCGGGTCTCATTAGCCCGATCGGTCATTCAACCCTGACCAATGTATCCTTTATCTGACCAGTTGTCTAACCCAACCAGGTTTCTTTACCTGATTGGGTAGCTGATCCCAATCGGGTTATTTATATTTGATTGATCTAATACACCTAGTCAAGTTATCTTTACTAGATCAATCGGATAAACCTAATCGGATCTAGTCGGGACTTAAAGTCGATTATCGGTCAACTAAAATTGACCTCATCTGGCTGACTTTGGTGACATGGCATACATGATCACTGCTTTTCTAGTAATGATGCTAACCTATCAATTCTCTAGATTTTACCAATAACACTTAAAAAAAAGATAAAAATTACAAAGTGCAAATAATAACACTAGATTTTCTCAAATAAATCGAATATATTGAGAAAAATATTAAAATCCAAGAAATTATCTTCCTTTTATAGTAAGGTTTTTAGCAAAAATGCCCTAATTTAGGGGGGGTATTTTCAAATCTATTCTAAAATCAAATCAATTGCAAAAATACCCAGAAATAACCTCAATACCCTTTAGCAAAAAAAACACCCTTTTCACTCTCTAATGCCCTAACCTCCCAAACCTCTTGCACCCTCCCGATCCCACCCCAAAGCTTCGCCACCGCAAATCTACCCTAACATTTATGAAAATACCTATAAGGTTATGCTAAACAATCTAGAGGGGGGTGAATAGGTTGACACTCTAATTTTAAAACTCTTTCGTGACTTTTGTCAAAACCTTAGTGAGCATACAAATTAACCTTTAACATGATTGTTATGAAAAAAACAATAAACATATGTATACTCAATTCACCACCCTTAGTCTACAAAACATATACCAAGAAACAATGTATCTCATATACAAAAATATTCAATGAAGAGCAAATTCCACAAGTTGTACTTTGAATATTACAATGCAAGTTCACTAAGTAGAATTTTACAACTTGATATAGAATATCAAAAGATATAATATTCAAACACTTACAAGATACAAGAAACAAATGTTGATTCAACAAATAATGTGTACATCTCTTTCTCTACAAAAATCTTGTTTACATAGATGTGAGGAAATGAAGATCTTAAACAAGATATATTGATCATATATACAAATATAGAGAGATAGAGATAAAGACATTTGACACATTGATTTTTACGTGGTAAAACCTCTGAAGAAGAAACATCCACGGGTTGAATCCACAACCACTAGCAAACCATAATTCACTATGACGAAAAGGAGATACACACTCAAAGACATGACCAATCCCATGATACACTCTCCAAGCTATCAACCCCTATTCTACCCTCGGGTCTAGTGAATCACTTTGCCTACTTTCTATCCAAGACACTTCACTCATGTCTCTAGAAAGCAACTTTCTATCCAAGACGCTCACGTCTCTAGGAAAATTTCTTGCTTAGCTATCCGGATCACAAAGATCCTAGTTAAGCTTCCCTCACTCAACCATCCAAAATATCACAAGACTTAGTGCTCAAGTTGAAGCTTCACTCACTCCAATATGAGACTTCCACCTTTTGCAAGACAAATGATCTAAGTGATGCAAATGATGCAAACACATGCAACATAGAATATATGATCAATACATTCCATAAAAACTAGACTTAGTCATGCGAGCACACAAGTAAAAAATTTTCTAGTTACAAAACATGAATTGAAACCTAGAGCATGTGAAACACCTAACACATGTGATTCCTAGTTTCATTCACAAAGCTAACACTTAAATAAATTATATACATGAAACACATATTCAAGATATTAGAAACATACATAAAAATGCTAGAATCACAAAATATGATCAATGAATATTATAGCAAGTATTTAGAGAAAGGATATAATAAATAATCAATTAAATCCTAGTTAGCTCTAAACACAAAATCAAATGTGCTAATCCTAAATTTGTTCAATTAAAGGATCCAAACACATGCTAAGGTTATTAATCATAAAATGAGTCAATCAAATCACAAATAACCCTAGATATTAAGTTAATCACAATACAACACTCAAACATGTGAAAAACTAGAATCCTAGAAAACTAGTTCACATTTAGTCTTTAATTAGACTAGATTAGCTTTGATATGAAGCTATCCTTCTCAATAGCGTTCATAATACGTACACATACATATAGAAGAAGAAAACCCAAGGTAAGTGAAGGTTTAAAAAGATGAAAATACAAAGTTTATTTCAATACCTAGGAATCCCGTGCAGTTTCGGCTTTGAGTGAAAAACCACCACAAAATGTGATCAAACAACTAAAACTCTTTTGGAGAAGGTAGGGGGCTTGATTACGAAGATTCTCCGACTTAAATCACTCAATTCGGAGTCCGAATGAGAAAGTTATGGTGTTTGAAAGTTGGAAAAGTTGGAGAGAAAATTTTGCACTTCTCTTTTTCAAATTTTCTTCTAGAAATAAATAGGAGGGAAAAAGAGGATAATTAAATGAAATGAAGAGAGGGAAAGAAGTGCACAATAGGAGGCTGCCACCTCAGCCAGCCATGAAGGGCGCGTGAGCCTCACGGGGCAGAGAGGCTGTTGAGCCGTGAGGCTCACGGCCTCTTCACGCCCCTCTCCTTGCTTGGCTATTGGCCAAGCTTGCTTCCCTCGCGCTCCTCTCGCATTCTTCGGCCGTATTCGGGCCTCCGAACTCTAAATTTGAATATGTATTTGGATTACGAATCGTGACTCCCTCACACACAAGGACGACTACGAAACTTTGACAAAATGTTGAGAATTCAACTCGGAATACGACGACGAAGACAACTCAACGAATGAGAACGTAAAGTAGCGTAGCTTCTTAGTTTGGACTCGAAACCTAATGAATGAGTAACCGAAATGACCGGGACTCAATAAGGAATCATATGAGATCATGTTCAGGTCCAAAAACAATAAAACACAAACAAATAAACACAAGATCATACAAGTATGCCATTTCCTAGACATAGTTCTAGAACATGCAATTTCACAATATTTGTCAATTTGAAACTAATGCATGTGCATACTTTATCAAGTGTGAGTGTGTGTGTTATACAAATGGTGTACAACTATGCAATGACACAAATGAATGCCATGTGTGTGTGTACCTTAAAGCCTTGCAAAAGGATAGAGGTCTAAGTATACCTTTGATGCTTTCTCCTCTTGAAGGCTTCACTTTACTTGATATGTTGTCCAATTTCCTTGAAGCTTGTTAAACCGAGAAACCTAGACAACTAATCAATACAAAGTAAATGTCATTTTGATATAGAATAGTGCCAACACAACTCAAAATCCTAACAATTTAGGTTCAATTTGAATTATTTTGAGTTTGAATTTATGAATATTTTGAGTTTTAAATTGAACCCTAACATTTAGGTTTATGGTTGTGAATTGAAATTGATTAATGATTTTTCAAATTTTGAGTTAGATTGGTATGATTAAGGAGAATTATTGTAGAAATGATACCGGGTCACCCTGTCCTAAGGAAAAAAAGTTTGGGGATATGCCGGGTCACCCTGACCCGAAGCATTTTTCATGGCTTCAAAGCCATGAAAAAAAGCTTCTGGACAGGGTGAGAAAAAAAGTCTTGGGACACCCTGTCTAGAGGAAAAAAAGTCTCATCGGGTCACCCTGTCCCAACACTCATTTTTCATGGTGATCC
Organism: Acer saccharum; assembly: GCA_030490815.1. Taxonomy (NCBI): domain Eukaryota; kingdom Viridiplantae; phylum Streptophyta; class Magnoliopsida; order Sapindales; family Sapindaceae; genus Acer; species Acer saccharum. The sequence goes on from CM059867.1 coordinate 28,060,617, forward strand.
ACAGATATTACTCCGTACAAAATATGCCAGATGATCACCACCATCATGATCGATATCGTGATGACCGATGAATGACGATGATCATCCTATATATATATATATATATATATAATGTAGTACAAGACCACAGATATTACTCCGCACAAAATATGCCAGATGTAATACACAGTTCGAGCCTTTTAATGAAGTGTTCGAGCCTTTTCATACACTACCCGAGCCTTTTAATGAAGTGTTCGAGCCTTTTCATACACTATCCGAGCCTTTTAAAAGGCTCGGAGAGTGTTTCAAAAGGCTAGAAAAAAGCGTTAAAAGGCTCGGAAACCCAAATCTTCATCGTCTCTTACACAAATTTTCATAAATTAAAACCCTAACCATACCCACAACCATACTCAGATCGACAAATCAAGCTTCAGCAGAAGAACGAGAGACCGTAGATTGCTTCTTTGTCTTCCAAGAAATCGAACTTGAGCCAAGAAAGGTACGATAACCACTAGTGGAACGATGAGTGATAGGGCAACCAGCCCAATCAGAGTCACAAAAACCTAAGATATGGAGAGAACTGGAGGATGATAACAAAATACCTTTGTTGATAGAACCTTTTAAGTACCGAAGAACCCAATGAGCCGCATCCAAATGGGAAGAGCGGGGGGACTGCATGAATTGATTGAGATAGTTGACAACAAAGTTGATGTTGGGCCGTGTGACAGTGAGATAGAGCAGCCGATCAACTAACCGACGGTATATGGTTGGTTCCAGCAACAAAACTCCATTGTCAGCCGCAAGGTTGATGTTTTGTTCCATGGGGAACTCGAAAATTCGACCACCTGTAGGACCAATATCCTCCAAAATGTTCATAGTGTATTTTCATTGGGAAAGAAACAGCCCCTGTTGTGATCTCAATACCAAGGAAATATTTTAATTTTCCCAAGGCCTTGATGTAGAATTTGTGTTCCAAAAAACTTTTCAGTTTGTAAATTCCTTAATTTTGATTGACTTATTTCATGACAAACCACATTTTGTGGGTTTAAAATGTAAGGGTAGTTTAGGGCTTCCTTGCTCGTGATCAAGCTTACTTGGAGTTCAAGCCCTCAAGAACAAGAGCTCATTGAAGGTATAATCACTTGTGCTTAACCCTCATTGAAGAGATTAGTTGCACACACACACTTTCATATTGCATTTCTTTTATGATTGCATTTGTGTTTATCTTAATTGTGTGTTTATATGCTTTATCATCACACTTATGCATTTTCTTATATTGCATGTTTGTTGTGTGTCACATGCTTGGTGTTTATTCATGATTCCATCTCTTTCCATGCATGTTATTTTCTCACACCCACACTTGCACTTCACGTATGTTTATCTTAAGTGTGAGGTAATTCGTTTGCCGAAGTTATTCGGAAACGTCCGCGCGTGCACGTCGGTGTGCATGGTGTTGCGCAAAGACCACCCTCGGAGAAGCGGAGAATGCTCTTCGCTTCTCCTTGATTTCACCACCATTGGTGAAACAGCAGTTTTTGATCGGTGGCCTGACCGCCGATTGAAACAGTCCTTTTTCGACTTGATCGATTTTCAAAATAGGTTGGAAATCAGCAGTCATGATCGGCGGCCTGACTGCCGAATTAACCGCCGTTTGGAATATGGGGTTTTTGTCCCAAATTCAACGGTTTGCATCGGCGGCCATAATTCGACCGTCGATCCATTCCAGTGGTGACCGTTCGAATTCGGCGGTTTGAATCCGGCGGTTTGAATCGGCCGCCGATCGCGCCCTTTCAGTCAAATTTTTTTTTTAAAACGACTTTACTTCATCTAGGGCTACTATTTATATACCATCTTCTTCCTAGCTCGTTTTGGAGAGCTTAAAATCTGATTCAAGTGAGAGAAACTTAAACCCTAGAGAGAGAAGCTCCCAAGAACTCACATTTACTCAACCAAACCACTTCCCATGAGCATCTAGAATCTTCCTAACATCATCCAAGCATGGGTTTTGTTGATTTCTTTGACTAGGTAATCTTTACATGTTCTACATCTCTTTGTTTTATATTTATGACATGTTTGCCTAGGATTAGCATTTAGTTGTTCATTAAATGCATGACTCATTACTTAATGTTGTTTATAACATGATTGAGTCTTTGATTTTGGTTGAGATGAGTTGTTTGTTGATAGCTAGCTCTTAGGACCATTTTGCCCTCTAGCTAAGTCTACATGATTTTCATTTAGACATTGATTGTAGGACTCATTGATTGCATTTGTTAATTGCATTTATTGTCCTTACCATGTTCATTGACAACTTCTGTTGATTGGTTTTTTGATTGACTATTCCTTGATTGCATTAGTTAATTGCATGTTTTTAGTCTTTGCCATGATTATTGACAACATGTGTTGAATTGGCTTTGTTTGTTGACAATTAGGTTGCTAGAATCTCTTTGCATCTAATTGAGTCCTCATGTATGAGAATGTAGGTATTGTTGATAACTAGAGTGTTGATTTGATTATAACATCTAGTTAAACATTTAGTGTAGCCTAGCATTATTTGCATTTTGGATATTGCCATATATTCACATAGGTTATTGATCTCTTCATTGAGAGTTAAGTCTTGTGCTACCGGTGTGTAGTGCTCAAGCAAATTGGACTAGGTTCACTTTTAAAGGCCTGCGTGTAGTAGTGGTGGGTTACAGATCGTGAGAGGTTGAGGTCAACCTAGGTTGTAAATACCATTGCAATTAGTGGATTCGAGGTTCGTGTGTGGCGCACATAACAACCCGTGGTTTTTCCCTGTTGAAGGTTTCCACGTAAAAATCAAGTGTTCTTTAATTTCCGCACTTTTACTTGATTTTTATTGTTTGTTGAATTGGGTTAATAGTGATTACTTTTGACTAATTGAAAATTTTGTAATAATCGATTAACAACCCATTCACCCCCTCCCCCCCCCCCCCTCTAGGTTGTTTAGACACACGCGAGTGTATATTTTCACAGTTGTTGAATTCAAATGGGGTTATTTCCTGTGACAATAATGTCATTAACATAAGCAAGAACAAACACATAAGAGGAACCACATATGTTAGTAAATAATGAATACTCAGATTTAGACAGAGTGAAGCTGGATGTGGTCAAGGTGGTGGAGAATTTGGCAAACCATTGCCTCGAAGCCTGTTTCAAACCATATAACGATTTGTTGAGTTTGCAAACTCGTTGCTCCCCCTGTTTCGAAAACCTAGGTGGTAAAGCCATGTACACTATCTCATTTAGATCCCTTTGTAGAAAAGCATTATGAACATCGAATTATTGAATGTTCCAACCTTTGATGGCAGAGATGGAAACAATAGTCGGACAGTGACTAACTTTACTATAGGAGCAAATGTATTATGATAATCAAGGCCTTCAATTTGGTTGTAACCTTTCGCAACTAAGCGAGCTTTGTAGCATTCAATTAAACCATCAGAGTGATTCTTAACTTTGAAAACCCATTTACACCTAATAGGTTTATGTGATGATGGCAAAGGAACAAGATCCCACGTGTTATTTTTCTCTAATGCCTCAATTTCAGTGGCCATTGTCGCTCTCCAATATGGATATTTGATGGCTTGGGAAAAGGACTTAGGTTCAGCTGTAGAACAAACCTTGGATAAAAAAACTTTATGTGACAAAGAGAAATTATTGTCAGAAACATATAATGCCATTGGATAAGGAGTGGAAACTTTAGTTACCTTAGAGTCAGATTGTGCCAGATTTGTCACATGAGGGAGAGTAGGACAATGATAGTGTTTCAAATATGTTGGTGGTTGTCTTGATTGAACCGATCGAAGAGGAGGATCGGGTTGTGCACTAGTAGGCACTGGGGAAGAATCTGAAACTGGAGGGGCATCAGGTGACATCTCATTGTCAAGAGAAGCAACTGATAAAATCGAATCCTCATGAGGTTCAGTGTCATGTGGAATGGATGAAGTGGGTGGAAAAAATTTAAAAGTGTCATCATCATGTATGGTTAGACTAAAAAGACACAGTATCCTTTTTGGCCGTAAGGATAGCCAACAAAAACACCTGGTGTACCACTTTGATCAAATTTATTTGTGACATGAGGGTTTTAAGCAAACATAAGCAACCAAAAATTCTAATGTTAGTAAAAATCAGTGGTTTTTGAAATAACATCTTGTGAGGTGACTTGCCTTTTAATAAAGGAGTTGGTAGTTTATTTATGAGATATGCAGTAGTGAGGACACATTCTCCCTAAAAAGATAATGGAAGATGGGCTTGAAAACGTAAAGCTCAGGCAACATTTAGAAGGTAACGGTGTTTGCGTTCGATTGCACCATTTTGTTGTGGTGTAGCAACACAACTATGTTGATGAACAACACCATTAGATGAAAAAAAATGCTGCATGTTTTTTGATAAAAATTCAGTGCCATTGTCGGTTCGAACAACTTGGATTTTAAAATGTTCATTTGTCTCCAACCCCAGAAATAACATATTTGATTTGAGAATTAAATTGTGTATGAACCATGGCAAAAAATGATTGTAAAATGTGAGATGTTTCAGATTTAACAGCCATTAAATATATCCATGTGGCACGACTAAAATCGTTAACGATAGTTAAAAAAAATCTAGAATTTGAATGTGATGGAAATGAAAAAGGTCCCCAAATATCACAATGAATCATTTGAAATGGTCTACTAGTTTTTATTGAACTATTTGAAAAACACAAACAAGCTTGCTTTGCTTGAGGGCATATCATGCAATCAACAATATTTGAAGAATGAATAAAAGAGAATTGCTTAGCTAAGAGTTGTAAACAACTAGGTGAAGCATGTCCGAATCGGCAATGCCACAATTTATTTTGAGCTGAATTTTGAAAAGAGAAGATAGTTACAGGATTTTGAAGATGATAGAGTCCCTCATGTAGGCGTCCCAATCCAATCTTCTTCTTCGATAACAGGTCCTAAAACACACATTCATCATTAGAAAAGGGGACAGAAATTTTTCGGGTCTTGACAAGTTCACTGATGGAAATTAAATTGAATTGAAAAGTGGGAACAAATAAGACATTTGTGAGATATAATGTCGGTGAAAGAGTGACAGTTCCTACATGAGTAATCAAATGGTCTGTTCCATCTGGGAGTTTAAGTGTGGAATGTTTAGAGCAAGTAGAATAACTAGAGAACAAATTCAAAGATAAGCTCACATGATTTGTCGCTTCTGAGTCAATGATCCATACGGATTTATAGGAACATGAGAGGGAAATACCTGTCAGATTTGCTTGTGGTGCAATACCTGTTAGAGATCCAGTGTTGTAGTTGTCCCCTGACAACCTTGGAGAGACTAGAACAGTTGTGGGATTGTCTGAGTGATGAACGAAGAAGGGATCATTGGGTCCCTGAGCAGAGAGAGGATCTTTGGATCCTTGAGTACCAGAAGTTGGATTCGTTGAACTAGAATCCTTTGGATCATTCATGGTTGAAATTTGCGAAAGTGAATAATGCCGAAGCAAAAAAATGAGATGAGGAAAAAAAATCAGAAGCAGAGGCGCTCTGATACCATGTAATATTTTTTTGAATGAAGAGAGCAATTGTAGAACAATGTTCTATAATTTTGTATTAAAGAATAACTGATGTTACACAAAATATATATACAAGAAGTCTCATAATGGACTTGTACAAAGAGACTTGAAGTCTGTGGTATGAGGAGTATTAACATAACTAGGAGACTAACATAGCTAGGAGAGTTTTACCTAAACTATACATAGTAAGGATAAGTACAAAGATAAAACAATTGATAAAACTGATTTACATGACTCAAGAGGTAATGTTTATCTGAGAGTTCTGAGTCCTGAGAGTCTTGAGATTCGTTTATTATCAATGTTTACAAATAGATTATGATGTTACTAGGTCTTCCTCTAGAATTAAGACATTATTGTATGAGTTATACGATGAATATCTTAGAGTTTATAGTCCATCACTGAACATGGATATTCTACAAACTCAAAATGTATCTCATTCCCCATCATCCTCCGGATTAATGGGGTTAGGGTATAAATTATTATCCCAAAAAACCAAAAAATTACGAGGTTCTTATTCATCAAGCTCGACCTTGTATTCCGAGCTTGAAAGTTATCTAAGTACCTCTTTTGAGTTTATGAGAAACACTGATAGCCAAACAACTTCTTTCAACATCAGTTTCTACAGTGGTTATGCAACAAGAGTTTAGCGCTGGTGGAAATATTTTGGACGCAAGAGTGCAAGACGTTCCTTTTTGAGTCCGGAATCAATTCAGATACAAGTTTGTGTTGATGATTGGACCAAGGCACAAAACAAACAACAAGAAATCAATCAAGATGCACCCTACGATTTCTTCGATGATGACCACCATACCTCTACCACTGGAACGGATGGCCGCAATTAGTTACGGTGCCACCTCATATCACGTCATCACCAAACCTACAATAAAAGGTAAAAGAACTACGTGGCATTTGAATCCTCTAAACCCCAAGAGGATACATAGGCAACTTAATTGTTGTAAAAATTAGGTGCAAGGCCAATTTTACATTTTTTATTTGATAGCTTCTTTTGACAATCCAATTTTTTCTTTTTATACTTCTTTTCTAAAAACACTCCATTCTCAAAATTTAAAATTTTAAAAATTCTAAAGACACTTCATTTTGTTACAAAATTATCTTTTTTTATCTTTTTTGAATTAAATTATTAAAAAAAGAAATTATCTCTCCTTAATCATTAAATTAATTATTACATATTAAATACTCTCTCCTAAATTTTTAATTACCATAGTAAACTCTCTCCTCCAATAAATATCTATAATTTTCTGTCTCCATTCTTTCTCAAACAAGATTAACAGTTAAGAAAAAAAAAAAAACTTACTAATAAGTTTGATTTTTAGGAACCATATATACGTATATATTAAAATAATAATAATAATAATAATAAAACAAGTACCTTGTTTTTTTTTTTAAAAAAAAATCAAAATTTGAAAATGATTTATGTTACTCTTGTAGGTATATGATTGTTTAGAGAACTTTAATTCTTTCATTAGTCTTACAAATTCTGAGTTTAATCGAATCTAGTTGAAACAATTCAAGCTTTCATATATCTTTCATTTCTTTTTCTTTTTTAAAAATTGACTTCTTAATATATATATATATATTACTGTTAGTAAAAACTAAAATATTCATAAGTTTTTTTTTTTCTTTAACTATTAATCAGAGATTGATCGAGAAAGTATGGAAATATGATTATTATTTTTTTGAAAAATAGAGAGAGATTAATTAGGAGAGAGTGTTTAAAATGGTAATAACAGATTTAGGAGGGAGAGTTTAATACGTAATATTTAATCTTATGATTTAGGAGAGAGAATTTTTTTTTAAAATAATTTAATTAGTTTGGAATGTCTTTATATTTTTCTGTCTTGTTTAGTAATTTTAATTTAGGTTAAAATTGTCATTAATAAAAAAAAAATTAAATTGGAGTGTGAATAGATAATTTGTAGATTGTAAGGAGAAGCTCTCTTTTTAGTTTTATTTTAATTTCTTTTTTTAGTTTGTTATATATTTATTTTAATTTAATTTTGAGTTACCCAATAAAGTGCATTTACAAATTTACATTTCTAAAATCCATTGTTTTTTTTTTTTTTTTTTTTTGACAATTCTAAAATCCATTGTTAAATTGCTTAATAATATTGTTTCTTAACATGTAGTTATAACTTTCAAGTTTCAATAATCCTAATCGAGTCTGATTTCCTAATGAGTACTTTGGAAAGATAATTTTCCATTTATAAATAGTTTCCTAATTTTAATTATCTTCCTTTTCTTCTGCAGTTAAGGAAATAGTTTTTGAATTACCCAATCTCATCAATAAATAGTTTCCTAATTAATTAGTTATTTTCCTCTCTTTTTACTTGTTAAAGAAATAGTTTCCAATTACGCAATCTCATCATTAAAAAATAAAATAAAAAATAATATATGTTAAATTTGGCTAAAAGTATTCTTAGGGGGTGTATTCAATTAGGATTCTTGAGGACATTTAGAGGGGTGTATTGGTTCAAGATTTTATTAGACAATTTGAGGAAGTAAAAGTCTGGTGGTATTGGATTGAGACTTTTTAACAAGTTAGATAAGTCGTGGACAAACAGTCTTTGTTTGGTCGCTCTTTCACTATTTTGAGCGATTCAAATTCTGTGGTGTCCTGGTGCAATGGTGAGGAATTTGGAAATTTAAGTTTAGTTAATTTTGTTTTCGACATCAGACAATTTCTGCTTTCTTGGGATGGGCTTGAGATCAAGTATTCACCGAGGGGGTCGAACTCCTTTGCGGATCGTTTAGCTAAAATTGGTTCCAGTGGTGGAGGTGATAAACTAGAATGGGGTGATATTGGTTAGTTTTTGTTGGCTTTCTGTTTTTTGTTTCTAAGTCTTTGTCTGGCTTTGGTTAGTTTGTCCAGATTCTGTATTTTTGGTATGTCATTTTGTTCTAATCAATAAAATTGCCATTTCAAAAAACAATAAAAAATAAAAAACAAGTTAGATAAGTCTGGTGGTATTCGATCAAGACTTTTAAGATTTTTATTAAAAAGTCCATATTGTCATGTGGTATTGGATCTAGACTTTCAAGAGGCAGCAAATTGTCTGCTTGTATTAGATTGGGATTAAAATTTTTAGGATTTCATGATAAAATGGATTTTCCAAACTTTTTAGTGATATGTATAAATAGCTTGAACCCAAAATTGTCTTGCCCCCTCCCTTAATATTTTCTAGACTTTTTATTTGATTTTAGATATTTGGTGGGTGTATTGGTATATAATAAATGTGGCGGCCAAACATGCAAAAGACATCATAAAACTTCACTTGAAAGTCGAGTACCAAATGACTGATAAAATGACTCTATGAGTTAAAAATAGTTTTATGCTAGATTTCCATGATCCCACCACCACCACCGGTATCTAAAATCTTTAGGACCACTAGTAAAAATTGATCAAATGCTTTATCTACATCGGATTTGGCAAAAAGTAAAGATAAAGAGGAAGTTGATTTTTTATTTTTTTTAAACATATATATGCACCTGATAAAAAAAGCTGGTCCATTACTGATAATATCACCTTTTGTGTAGATTGAGTTCAAAGACAAAAGAAGATGGTCACCATTTCTATTGATTTATTGCCTGAGCGAGTTAAAAAAATATAGGCCTCGCATTATAAAATTTAGATACATGTTTTTTTTTTTTTTTTTTTTGAAATCTGATAACGGAAGGGTATGCTGAAACATGTCGAGAGTAAGCACTAGTTGACTGTTTGAAGTTTTTTTTTTTTTTTTTTTTTAAATATGTATAATTAAATCTTATATATCATATTTTTTTTTTTGTTATTTACATTCATATTAAAAAAATTCTTGTCATGCCCCAACCCTCCAAATTTAACCAATGCATGCATAGTCTGTATATCAACTTATCTCACCGGACTTGAATCATCTATTACTAACATGAAAGGGGGACGTACACTGTACACACCACTAGAGAAAAAGAAAAAAAGATTAAAGAGCAGTGAATATTGGAGTTTGATAACATATGAGTTAATGAAGTCCAACAAGCCAAACGAAAATACTTTAATGTTCAAGCTGAACCAGTTGAAGGTTATTTGTTGGTTGGTGGTATTTTAAAATTTTATTACTTCTCTTCATAGTTTATACATGTTTCTCATTCAATTTTTGTTGTTCAATGACTGCCCTTAACAAGATTATAGAGCACTGGAACTTGGGGAGAAATTTGAATACTACAATCGACTCTTGAAAGTCCATATTTTTAAAAGTCCAAAAAGTCTTGAAATAAAGTCTAGATAATCCTAATAGTCTATAAATAAAGTCCAAAGACTCTTTCAGAATCCTAAAAGTCTAATCCATATAATCCTAATAATCCTAAAAGTATAATCCTAACAATCCTAATAATCCTAATAGTCTTGCAAATCCATAAAATCCTTGCACCCCAAAATTGTCTATTAAAATTCCAATCCAATACACCCCCCCTTAAAGACATTTTTTAAGTGGCAGATTTTCATGGATTTCTACAGACTTTTATAAATCCACATAAACTTTCATTGATTTGTTTAGACATCTATCGCAGACTTTTATGAATTTGTTTATAATACTATGTCAAACTTTCATGAATTTGTTATCTCAGACTACTAGATGGATGAATTATACCAGTATATGGCCCAATCAATAAGCCGAAGAAAAGCTCCATTTCAAAGCTTAATTTTCACAAAGATCTCAACTTTCATGATAAACCCAAAAAATAACATATAAATACATAAAACTTCACGTATGAATAAACATTACACACCAACAACAAAAAAAAAAAAACTAACGACAATAATTTCCACTCAATTACTAAAATCAATCACAAATGAAAGAAATGGCATAGTTTATAACAATTTTGAGAGCAAAATTAAAAGGAAAATACTCAACATTCATAACTCATATTCACTGATTCTCATTGTTATTCAACTAATCATATAAACAAACAATAATCAACTAATCGAATAACCGAGCAAAGCTATACATAAAATATTGAAAAAAAAGCATAACCCTAACCCAAACCTTGTCACAATTGACCACCCTTTGATCCATGATTTTTAATTTATTCTATAACTCCAAATCTTACGAAATTTGACATGGATAATCTAGTCATATAGGACATGCTACTGTAAAATTATCAATTTAATCCATGATCATTTGTACATGAAAATATTCATTCTTTTTCATGTTTCCTGAATCTGTCCAGCAGAAATCAATATTGACCTTTGTTCACTCCAAAATTTATAAAACATTTTATACTCATTTATAAATCACAAAATTTTACAAAATAATATTAGACATAACATTCTATCTACATATAATTTTTCATGATTTTCTAGATAGAAGAACCCACTCAAATAAATTTATGAATTCTGGCCATTTGTCAAAATATAGGGGTTCCAGCAGGCCTTTGTATATTTCGAAAACACATAAAAACTAGCATCATGGTCTCTACTTTCTATTAGGAAAATTGTTATTCCGGATTACAGATGCGAACGAAAAATAGAAATTTGGTACAAAGAATCCTAGAATCGAGGCCCATGTTTCACACGGTATCCTTAAGACAAATTCGCCGACAACATTGTATGTGTTTGGCATTTGTCTCCCAGGATACAACGATTTACAGTAGATGTGTATATAACACATCTACTTTCAGCGAACTCAAACGAGGTCTGAACTTACCACAGAAGAACACACTAGAACTTGGAAAATTGAAAGAAACTTGACCAAAGAAGAACAACTTCTACTTCTAGTTTCTAGGGAGGGAGAAGAGAATTTTATTTAATAATTTGATTGACCTCCAAAATTCGTGTGTTAGAATGAAAAGGAAGACAATATAAATATAATTCATTGAGGGAAGGAAATCAGGAATTAATGGTATTAATGGTATTAAAACTGAAAAACATTCAATTGATTCTCATAACTCATATGGCAGTTACAAATTAAATTTGAGTTCACAATTTAAAATTTCATTAATCCAAATACTGAGTCAATTGAAATTAATTACAATAAATTAGTAATTACAATTCTGAATTCAAATATGAATTTGTAATATTTTTTTGAGAATCCTGGAATTAATTAATACACATTAATTACCATTGACTTTGAATTGGAAAAATTAAACATGTAGCAAAACCAAGCTGATTCACATGTGTACACCCGTGGTTTGAACGGTTGCGCCATTCGCATCTGCGTCCAGACGTGCGCTTGAACCTGCGGTCCATGATACATGTTACACATACTTGCAAGCAATCCAATACATCATTGACTAGATATATGTTTCTCACCAATGTGGAACTTAATATTTTTCTAATTCAATGGGTGCACTTTGAGTATCAATTTCTCATTTACCCATTTTTCCAACAATCACCCACATGAATGAAATTGACCTAGGAGACAAGAATATATAACCTAACGAATGACCTAATGGTAAGTTCAACTGTCGAAACCTGCATAGGATAGGTAGGCATTAACCCTTGAACCTTTCCTTGTGAAAATATGCTTAATTTACTAGCTGATCAGTAGATATGATATCTTTGAACTATTCTGCTGTTTGTGTAAATGACAACATACCTCACACAGGAATCTGTCCTGACCTAATTTGGTTTTCATTATTATGTTCGTTTTGGCCATGACCATCGCCTAGTTCTGCGAGTGTTGCTAAAGAATATAGTCCTTCACTATTCTCTTTTAGAAGCGGCCCCACTTCTCACTCACATAGATGATTTCTTAATTGAGAGTAACCTGTATTACTCTGCTCAGATTTCCGACGCATAAGAATCATTAAAAGAACAGCTTAACCTTTTCCCTACGGGCATCACTATTTCATCATAGAAATGGACAGGAGGATAACCCCCACAGTGATCCAACTAAGTCTTACAATTAGGTTGTCCCTTTGAACGTAGATCTTGGGATCTCCAGTTAGCTAGGTTGGGTTTCCATTGTACGACTTGCTATTTCATGGGCTTTAGTCCCGTTCCCCTCGATGATATCTCAACTAACTCTCTATTTAACCCTTTGGTTAGCGGATCCACAATGTTATCCTTTGACTTTACATAGTCAATAGAGATAACCCCAATTGAGAGTAGTTGTCTAATGGTATTATGCCTTTGACGAATATGTCTAGATTTGCCATTATACATATTGTTTTGATATAGCTGATTGACTATCACAATGGATGCAAATAGCAAGCACATGCTTTAGCCATTTTGGAATATTCTCTAAGAATTGGCGTAGAGAGACATACTCTCACCTTTATTCTTTAATATGTGTAGATTTATATCTACTGGTGTTCTAAACACCCCAAAATCAATCTTGCCGAATTTCTCAAGAATCGTTTCAGCATAATGTGACATTAATAGGAAATCAACTGAATTAATTTGAAAATTAATTCTCATTAAAATTGGCAACTTTAAAGTCAAATTAGTTTTGTTTTGCATTTAAAATTTAATATTTCAATTAATCCAGAATTAATAAAAATAAATCACCATTAAATTGATAATTACAATTTTAAAGTTCAAAGAAATTGATTTTGACAATAATCACAATTTTAGACTTACATCCAACTTGTCACCACTGTTGGCCATAGGAGCCTCCTCAATCAAGAATCTCACAAGATTAAATGAGGTCTGGTAGGACCAGGGGCGGAGCCCTTCAGGGGCTTGGGTGGGCTGTAGCCCACCCAAGTTTTTTTTTTAAAAAATTTCTATGTTTGAATTAATTTTTTTTAAAACAAAGTTTTAGCCCAAATGAAAGAGTTGAAGACAACCCATCTAAACTTCAATTTTCATTTTTAAACTAAAGGCCCAATAACTTTAAACTTAATAAAATAAACCCAACAGCCCTACTAGCCCAATTGTCCAAACAAATTGTTATAAAATACATTTGCCTTTCTTTTCTTCCTTTTTATATTGAATTTATTAATTAATAAAAATGGTCATTATTTTGAATTTTAATTTTGTGATGGTATGTCAAAGCTTAAGCTTATTGATTGCGAATTTGTGATAATTTTTTTATTGGACTTGCAGTAAAAAGTTAATAATAAATTTTAAAGATTATTCTTTGTTTTTAAATGTTTGTTTATATCATTTTTTTTATTGTACGTTATAATGTCAAATCTTCATCATATATTTCTAAATCAAGTAAACAACAAACCATATAGTCTTTTTTTAATAAAAGTGGGAACCAATCTACAAGCGATACTCCTACTAGTAGTAGAGGTTTTGATGAGTCACATTCTTTTAAATGTTATAGGCTTGAATCCGAAAAAGTTGATTCTTCTTTCGAACGAGAACCGGGATTACGAAAACCAATTTGGATGTATGATTTTAATCAACAAGATAAGGTTCGAAGAGCATACATAGACATGAGACAATTCCAACCAAAATTAGAATCCTACAAACCCACACATGATGGAAACCAAAATCGGCGGTTTCATGGTTTCAAATTTTAGATTAGCCCACCCCCAATTTTTTTTCTAGCTACGCCCCTGGGTAGGACAGCATCTTTTGCTGCCACCTCTTGAAATTCAAACCACTGAATTTCTCTGGTTTCTCCTTATGGTTCATAGGAATCGAAACCATAGCCACAAACGGATTCACCGCTGGGTTAGCCATCTTATCCACAAAGGGTTCAATATTGGGTCGGTCAATTGACCCACAATCGGGTTGACCACTAGAGTCTTTTGAGCCACGCTCGGGTTCACAATTGATTCGGTTGTCATCTTACATAGAAAAACCAAACCAAATATTTTAGAACCACAAATATATATCACAGAATATATAGGACTATATATACTGATGCAACAACTATAATAACAGTAATATAATCGTTATTAATTGTTAACAAAACCACAAATATCTATATATTTCTCAACTGATATATTTCGAATGGTTTGTTATATACTCATATCAACCAGATTAAATTGTTAAATCAATACAGCTGATATCCACTATCAATAAGTTTGAACTGATATCAAACTATACACTTGATACCATTATGTTTATAATTTATTACACACATTTACATCACATACACTTAATAAGAACACAATCAATGTCACCAAATTATTTACATTATGATTCACAGCATAATTTCCAATGGGATTCGTTTTTGGTATTCGCTGTCACTGAAACCAAAACACAAACTTTAGAATCACAGTTTGAATTAATATATATCAAATTTCATTGATATACTATCAAACTTTATATATATATATATATATATATACTGCTCTTTATTTAAAAAATATATAACACTGATATACCAAAATCAGTATGTTAATAACAATATCAGCCAATGATGTATTAAATATAGTGTATCAAACACTGTCTAGCACTTGAAATATAATGTCTATATATACATATATATAAACAACTGATGCTACTTGTGTAAGGTTATATAACCATACAATCTATTTACCAAAGTAAACAGATTAAACCAGATATAGACAGTAACAGGTCATATATCAACACTATAATATATGGTATGTATCCAACACCGATATAGTATTGTTCACAAACACTGATATCAAACAATACTGTATTCGTTTGAACAGATATACATCAAGAAAATTGATAACATCAAAAACTTTTTATCTGTTTGAGAGTAATCAATTATGGTTTCGTATATCACAACTAATGTAAAACCATTGTGGTGTTACCCGTATATATATAACTATTGGAATTCATATAGCTAATAAACACAGTATTAGAATCCAATATATATTAACACCAGTATATTTACAAATATATATATATACAGATTTTCTATTATCAGTTCATCCTGATAATAAATATATCAGAATGGAAAATGTGAATCACTAGATTTACATACTTTGACTCAAAGTTTATGCACTTATCAAAACTTCTCTATAATCTATGTCCACATTCTTCGTCCTGATATATTTATTGTCAGGACGAACTGACAATAAAAAGACTATATATATATATATATATATATATATATATATATATATATATATCAAACAATGATATATCAAATACTGATATCGTGTATCGAACACACATAAATAAGATACTTCTGTTCTTATAAGATTATATGAAACAGATATAAACCACAATCTATATCACTGTAATTCGTGTTTACTGATATAATATATCAAATACGATGACATATCTTATATCCAACACTAATATATCAAACAGTGATACACTAATGTTATCAAACAGTGATAACATACATTGAAAATACAACACGATTTGTTGCTTCTTCTTCATACTTTCAATTGCATATAAGACAGAATGTAAGTGAAGTTAGAAGACTTTAATAATCAACCAAAACTCAAAATTGAATATAATAACAGAACCGTCTGTTAACAATGGTGTATATATATAACAGTTTCTATCAATTTAAAACTATTATACACCAAAACCTTTTTAACAATATAATCTGTACGTCCTTGTTTAAAGAAAGTAGATAAGAGGGATTTGTCTTATGATTGTTAGGAAAATTGTTATTCCGGATTACAGATGCGAACGAAAAATAGAAATTTGGTATAAAGAATCCTAGAATTGAGGCCCGTGTTTCACACGGTGTCCTTAAGACAAATTCGCCGTCAACACCATATGTGTTTGGCGTTTGTCCCCAGGATACAACGATTCACAGTAGATGTGTGTATATAACACGACTACTTTCAGCGAACTCAAACGAGGTCTGAACTTACCACAGAAGAACACACTAGAACCTGGAAAATTGAAAGAAACTGGACCAAAGAAGAACAACTTCTACTTCTAGTTTCTAGAGAGGGAGAAGAGAATTTTATTAAATAATTTGATTGACCTCCAAAATTCGTGTGTTAGAATGAAAAGGAAGACAATATAAATATAATTCATTGAGGGAAGGAAATCAGGAATTAATGGTATTAAAACCGAAAAACATTCAATTGATTCTCATAACTCATATGGCAGTTACAAATTAAATTTGAATTCACAATTTAATTAAATTTCATTAATCCAAAAACTGAATCAATTGAAATTAATTACAATAAATTAGTAATTACAATTCTGAATTCAAATATGAATTTGTAATATTTTTTTGAGAATCCTGGAATTAATTAATACACATTAATTACCATTGACTTTGAATTGGAAAAATTAAACATGTAGCAAAACCAAGCTGATTCACATGTGTATGCCTGCGGTTCGAACGGTTGCGCCATTCGTATCCACATCCGGACATGCGCTTGAACCCGCCATCCATGATACTTGCAAGCAATCCAATGCATCATTGACTAGATATATGTTTCCCACCAATGTGGAACTCAATATTTTTCCAATTCAACGGGTGCACTTTGAGTATCAATTTCTCATTCACCCATTTTTCCAACACTTTCATCAATTGAATAGGCTATAAATCATCATGGTCTCTACTTTCATCAAGTTAAGCATATCAAAAATCATAACCTAACATATTTTAGAAGTTCAATCATGAAAGATATAAACAAAGGAAAATAGAAGCAACAAACCCTGACAACAAGAAAAACTGTGTCAAAAAAATTGTATTATAATACAAATTCCTCAAGCCTATAGTTAATAAATTACATGGGCCTCTTTCGGTTTAAAATTTAAGTGGTGCTATTCACACCCCACTAAAATTCTTAGTGCAGCCATTTAATACATAAGATTATAAGCTTATACCAAGGAGTGTCTGTTCAAAACTTCAAAAGTTCAAATGAATCAAAAGACCACGTTTCGGATGAGTGCTAAAGGCACCAATAAATTTATGATGATATTTGCTTTCTTCTTATAGATTTTTTTAACATTGCCCTTTTGGGTTTTGGGTAGAGTTGGCAATATGGGTCGCAACCTGCAAACTCGACACGAACTCGAGACCAACAAATGGGTTCGGGTTAGTAATCAAGTCAATCCGCTTGACCCATTTAAATAAATGGATTTTGTCAGATTTCGTCAACTGGTTGACGGGTGACCCGTTTAGGTGGAGAGATTCTTCTCGAACTAGGATCAATTAAGCACAACTTCAAGGTGGAGAGAAGCTGAAGATATCTCATGTGGCCGCCATTTCCGTGAGTGAGTCTGGCGTCAAGGTGGAGTTGTCGGAGTCGGCGGGCAGTGACTGGATCATGGGCATCAAGGTGGAGTTTTTGGCCGAGTTGACTCAACCGAGTGTGATGAGTTAGGATCGAGTTTGAATGAATTTCCTATGTATTAGAGTAAGTAACTTTATCAAACAAAGAAAAGAAGAAAAAATTGATTTTATTTTTAAAAGCAAGAAGAAACAGTACAACAAGTGGGATCCAAATGTAAACTCTCGATAGAATTTTCAAATTTTTATCGACCAGATTAAGCTGGTTTGGTTTGCATAAGTCACCATAATTGTTTTTGTATGGAATACCTTAATAATACAAAATAGGGTTTGGTTCACGAGGAAAACACAAAGGAGGCAAAAAGACAGAAGGGTTAGGAATTTTGAAATGAAGTTGTCTTGAAACAAAGCTGTTTGGGGTAATTAAAATGAGAAGAAAAAGAAAATGAAACCATGACCGTTCAATTTATTGAGTGCTGTTATAAAATAAAATAAAATCCAGAACTATATATTTCTTCCGTTGATGGCATAGGCCATCTTGTTATATGGAGTTATATATATAGATCCAGAGTGTTGAGATGTAAGTAAATCACCCATCATGGGATCCTTTTTACTTATACGCAATCGTGCTAGAGATCTGGATCTTCCATCGCTCTTGAAAACAGAGTTAATAAAGCTTGAATAAGTCAAAACAGTACTTACAAGCAGAATTAGCTGAAACTGATGGCACGGTTGCGTCCGGAACGGTCGAAATAGCTGGAAATAGGTCCGAGTCAGTTGAAAACGGGTGAAAATTTCACTGAGTTTGGCTGAGTTGACTCGGGAATATTCTGTCAGACTAACGGAATATTCTCTGATGGTAACGGAATATTCTCTTATGTAACAGAATATTCCCTGGCTTGCGACGTGGCGCTGATGAGGCGCATCGTTGATGTGGTGCGACTGTTCGCTGACGTTGCGCACCGCTGAATTTGTCTCTGCTGATGTGGCGCTGACTGTTCGATGACGTGGCGCTACAGTATCGTCTTCTTCCTTGAAAATTGCAGAAAAAATCTGGAAAAATTTTCAGAGTTGACCGAACTTTGACCGAAGCTATAGAGTTCGTTAGTGCTCCGTTTGAGATGCGGTCAGTGGCGTTGGAATCGTATTTCCGAGATGAACACAACGGTATCATCCGAACAGCGATTCGAGCAGTTCGATATTTCTGGACTCGATCTAAACCAAAGTTAAAACTCTCAAGAACTTTCTCTGGAACAGAATTGCTATTTGCTGCTCACTTGCCTAGTCTAGCTTATAATCGTGCTGATAACGTGTTGTAAAATAATTGAATAATAAATAAAGAAATAAAATGAGAGATGAGAGAGACACGAGATAGAGAGAGAGAGAGCTTTTAGCTTTGTATTGATATTCTGGGAACCAACCAAACAATTACAAAGAAAGCCATATACATAGACAATTTGTTTAACTTAATCATGAAGCAAGTGAGGAGATATTTAGGGAGATATTATGGGAGATATTATATGAGATATTATGGGAGATATTATGGGGAGATATTTGTGTGATATTTGTGTGTATAACATGCGGTAAAAGCCACATATATTATAACAGGTTCAACTCACTCTTTTTATACAGAGTCTATAGATATTATTTATACTGGGAAACCAAACACATTCTCTCTTAGACTAGCGACTCTCTGTTTTCTTTTTTGTTTTCAAACTTTTTTTATTTCTTTGGTTTGTTTATTCTCACTATCTTCATCAAACCCACCTGGATTTTTGTTTTTCTTTGGGGTATTGTATAGAAAATCATGGCGGTGGACTCTCCTGAGAAGAGAGAAGTGGTCATCAAGATTGACGATGACAAGACGATGAACAACAACAACAACAACAACAACAAAACGATTTGGAGAGAATCAAGTTATAAAGAGAAGAACACCAACAAGCTCGAGAATGTGAAGAGTTGTGGTGGTGGTGGTGGTGAAGAAGAGAGTTTTGATTTCATGCAACAAGGGCAGAGAGTGGAGGAGGATCCACCCACCAAGTTGATTGGTCAGTTCATGCACAAGCAAAAAGCCTCAGGTGAGATCTCTATTGATTTTGAAGTCATGGATGAGCTTGAACAGCAAACTAGTAGTGATGATGTTGCCAGTCACAATACAGAGACTTTGCCAACTGTGTCTAAATCACCAACCGTACAAAGGGTTTCTTCTGAATCTTTATCTGTTAAAAGAAGGAATTATAAATCTAATAGTGATAGTTATAAAAACTCTCAACAAGTAGAGTCTGATGGAGAGGTTGTCAAGTGTAGTTCAAACAAGTCTTTTGAACAGAATGTCTCCTTTAATAGGAGTTATAGTGGGTTGATGTCAAAGAATAGGTCAAGATTGTTGGACCAACTTCCAGATAAATTGGAACCCAAATCAAGAAAACTAGTGGGAAAATCAGGACTGTTGAAAAGTGGGTTCTTGGGGAAAAATCTAGATGAAGAGGAGGATGATCCGTTGTTGGAAGAGGACATGCCTGATGAATTCAAGAAGGGGAAATTTAGCATATGGGTTTTGCTTGAATGGACTAGTTTGATTGTCATTATAGCTTCTTTAGTATGTAGTTTGACTATTAAAATGTTGAAAGACAAGAACCTGTGGAGACTTAAGTTGTGGAAGTGGGAGGTTTTAGTGTTGGTTTTGATATGTGGTAGATTGGTTTCTAGTTGGATTATTAGGATAGTTGTGTTCTTCATCGAGAGAAATTTTCATTTACGAAAACAAGTTCCGTACTTTGTATATGGACTGAGGAAGGCTGTTCAAAATTGTCTTTGGTTAGGGCTTGTGTTGATTGCTTGGCATTACTTGTTTGATAAAAAAGTTGAGAGGGAGACTAATAGTTCTGTTCCTCGGTTCGTAACCAAGATCCTGGTTTGTTTCTTGGTGGGTGTGCTGTTGTGGTTGGTAAAGACCATATTTGTGAAAGTTCTTGAATCTTCATTTCATGTGAGCACATACTTTGATAGAATCCAGGATTCATTGTTCAATCAGTATGTGATCAAGACACTTTCCGGTCCTCCGTTGATTGAATTGGAAAAGGCAGAGGAAGAGAAGGAAAGACTTGAGAGTGAGATTCAAAAGCTGGAAAATGCCGGCGCTACTATTCCCCTCGGCCTCAAGGCATCTGCCTTATCATCACCGGTGAACGGGAAGGTGATAGGGAGCGGAAGGCTTCAGAAAACTCCTCGAGGAGGAAAAAGTCCCCTTATTTCTCGTACATTTTCCAACAAGAAAGACAATGCAATAACTGTTGATCACT
Organism: Acer saccharum; assembly: GCA_030490815.1. Lineage (NCBI taxonomy): Eukaryota > Viridiplantae > Streptophyta > Magnoliopsida > Sapindales > Sapindaceae > Acer > Acer saccharum. The sequence goes on from CM059867.1 coordinate 28,081,547, forward strand.
TGCACAAATTAAACTCGAAGAATGTATCTGCCTGGAACATGAAGAAGCTAATCAATATAATAATGCATGGAGCTCTTTCCACATTGGCTGAGCAAATACAAGATTCAACTCTGGAGGATGAGTCTACAACACAAATTAGAACTGAATATGAAGCAAAAGCTGCTGCAACGAAAATATTCAAAAATGTGGGTAGAGGGTCAAGGTATGTCCTCAAACTTTTATCACATTTATAATGCAATTTCATGTGACTAATTGGTTAGAGAGTATCAGAGTAGTGGTGCAAGAGGTGTAAGGATCTAATCTCCTCGCACCAACCATGTGGGGTAGGGTAGGGTGGGGTGAGGTGGGGTGTATAATGAAAAAAAATACTTGTTCAACTATAGTGTAATCAATTTGAATTTGATCATTATTGTTTTCCTAGGAACATCTGCAAGGAGGATCTCATGCGTTTCATTACAGAAGAAGAGGCTTTTAAGACAATGAGTCTCTTTGAAGGAGCATGTGTCGAGGCACCAGAAAACAAAAGAATTTCCAAGAAAGTATTGAAGAATTGGATGGTAAGAATTGTGCAACATATTGCTTCATACTTTATAAATTTTATGTTTGTTCTTCTCTGTCGGTTTATTGTTGGTTGGAAACAATTGTCAATTTATTTGTCCAAGGTAGCACGAACTGTGTCAACACGTTTATGTGCAATCATCTTAGGTGTGTTCGTATGCAAATGTTTGTTTTCTGGTAATATATGTTTCCATTTTCTGTTTTTAACCATTAATTATATAATTGGACATGACATTATCAGTAAAAAAAAACTTCATATGGACCATATGGTTGATTTTTGATACAATTGCCTGTAGTTTTCCACATGTATGGCATAGGTGTGAGAGGTTTACCACCGAACCAACCTCATCTCGTCACCTATATATAAATTATTAACAGCACTACTCGTGACTTCTTGTTGCATGATTAAAAAGTTCATGTCATTCATGTATTTAATAGTTTAATCTCTTCAATTAATATATTGAGTGCATACTTATTGATATATGCAATGTAGATGTTTAATATGATGCATCTGTTCTAGGTCAATGCTTTTAGAGAACGAAGGGCACTTGCCTTGACATTGAACGATACAAAAACAGCAGTCAATAGGCTCCATAAGATGGTGAACATTTTGATCGGCATTATCATTGTGGTTATTTCGCTCCTTATATTAGGAATTGCCACCTCCAAATTTCTACTCATTGTGAGCTCTCAGCTTGTCTTAATGGTATTCATATTCGGAAACTCTTGCAAGACAGCATTTGAAGCAATTGTCTTTCTGTTTGTGATGCACCCTTTTGACGTGGGTGATCGGTGTGAAATCGAAGGAGTTCAGGTACATCAATACTATATAAACTTGATTTTAATCACATTTTCCTTTTCAAGTTTTTTGTTTTTGTAAATACTTTGGTGGGTCTAAGGTCTGTTTCATCGAATTGCAGATGGTTGTTGAAGAGATGAACATCTTAACTACCATCTTCTTGAGATACGACAACCAAAAGATCATATATCCAAATAGTGTTCTTGCTACCAAGCCCATCAGTAATTATTATCGTAGTCCTGACATGGGAGATGCTGTTGAGTTCTCTGTTCATATATCTACTCCAGCCGAGAATATTATTGCCATGAAAGAGAGAATAATAGAGTAAGTAACAGAGTGATACTATTGCACCCTTGATAATGTGTGACAATTTCATATGTTATTGGTATATTGTTGATAATGTGTAACGATTTCTTGATTCAACGAATACTTTTCCGATTGTAGGTATATCGAGGAAAAGAAGAATGATCACTGGTATCCATCACCTTTGTTCATATTTAAGGATGTGGAAGAATTGAATAGGGTGAGGATAGCGATATGGCTTACGCATAGAATGAACCACCAAGACATGGGAGAGAGGTGGGTGAGGAGAGCTCAATTGGTTGAAGAGTTGGTTAGGATTTTCCGAGAACTTGATATCCAGTACCGCTTGTTCCCTGTTGACATCAATGTCCGGGCAATGCCTCCTGTGAACTCTAATCACCCATCCTCAAATTGGACAGATCTTCTAGCTGCGAAAGGAGACAAGCAAGAATGAGTAACCGGTGGTGATTATACTCGGTCCGGCTTTAAATTTAGTATGTAAATGTTTGGACTATGTTATCAACTTTAGAGAGAAGATAGTGTTTAGGCTTTTTAGAGTGAATGAAATGAGACTTTAGATGATTAATAAAGTATGTAAATATTCTAAATTTTCTTGATTTAATTTATTCGGCCATTCATATTTTAATTATTCTGCATTTAAATTTATTGCAAGAAGGCATTTGCGCAGCAGCTTTCAAAGGCATTTTATTGCAATCGGTCCCAGCATGGCCTCCTACTAATGATTTTTTTATTATTAGTTACTTAGTTTATTGGATTCAAAATTCCTTTGGAGCCACTAATGGAAGCTTAAAGGCTAATATCTAATTGATTTGAGTTTTCACTATTGTAACATGTTACGTATTCACATATAAATAACTCCGAAAAAATGAATATGGAGACATAAATACGGATTGAAAGATTGGCGAAGCAAGATTGATATGTATCCATATATATATACCTGCATTAATACAAGCACCAACTAAAAGGAAAGTGTATCCCAAGCTAAGAAGAAGAGAAGCAAAGTTGATGTGTCTGAGGGAGTGGAAGTTTGGAAGCTGGGAGAGAACTATCATTAACACTGTCACCATTGCTATGAACTCGTACAGTTTCAAAGATCCGTTGGGTGAAAGGTCCGAATACATTATCTAATACAGCCCAAAAGGAAAGATCAAGAAATGAAAATAACCAGAGTAGACCAAAATAAGACATTAGATTAAGAATTTTATATCGATGGGATGCTTAATTGATAACGGAAGAGGGTGTGTTGCGTCTTTTCCTTTTTTGTGACCTCATGTAGGGTCTCAAGAAAGAAAGAGAGAAAATTTTCTGGTTCTCTATAAGTTTTGCTCAAGGTCTTGATGTTCTTATATATATATGATGACAACGTTTGCCAATCACAAAGCAAAAATCACCATCACCATACCAGAAGTAGCTCAGACCCCACAATTTGCTATCAGGCAATGTGAAAGAATTGGCCGCATGACAGAAATGATAGCTAAATCTACGGTATTCTATCATTTTCCTTACGAAAACATGATTATATCGGACCCACAAACCCGCCACCAAATTACCGATAAAGCTTATCTTTATATAATGGAGTTTTAATTTTTTTTAACCTTCTATCTAATAATATTTAGAAGCCTTAACTACAAGTGCTACCTGAAGACATTCCCCTGCAAGCAAAATCGCTCCTATTCCAACTCCGGTGTTGATAGCCGTTTGAATAAATATTACAAAATAAAACATCCATCCAGACTCTGCAAAAAAATATATATAAAACACAAAGCTTTAAACTTAAATCGAAAATTAATCTTTTTTGCTGTGTTTTGGTAAGCTCATATGAACAACAAATAAGTCAAAAATGTAATCAAGCCAGCAATAAATTAACAGTGAAACCACTCTGGAAAATTCCGAGTTCTGTCAAACAATAAATCATTATGGTTCCCACTTGTCATAGTATTCACATTTGTATCGAAATGTTACATATTGCTTACCACTTTTGCTATCAACAAATTCAACAAGTTCAAATATATATATATATATATATATATATATATATATATTTGTTGGAACATCCAAATATAATTAAAAAAAAAATCGAGAGAATTGAATTATCTTGACTCTTAACTAATTTTCTTATCACATAATATGTTTTAATTGGACGACGTAATGATACAATTTCATCCTAGATTTTCTTCCTAGTCATGTAACTTGCCGAGTGTGAAACAATTTTTTAAATTTATTGTTGTCACATCTAATCACATTTTGATTAAAAGATCAGAAGCAAGAGATGGTGGTACGATAAATAATTATGGTTCCCGCTTGCCATAGTGTTCAAATTATAATCAAAATGCAATGACACAATTTCATCCTAGATTTTCTTTTTAGTCATATAACTTGTCAATCGTGTAACAACTTTTTAAATTTACTTTTATCACGTATAAATAAATATATAATATTTAGTAATTTAATCACATAACACATTTTGATTAGAAGATGGTGAGACTGTGGAATGCAAAATTTAACTCAACTCAACTAACTTTCAATATTTTCACAAATTTCGGAGAAGGAAACGCAATAAATGAAGTTAACCAAGTCAATAACGTACACGTCTACAACCCCAAAAAACAGAGTCTCCATAAAGGATCTGGATCTCCTAAGCTATAAGTCCCTCCTGGGAACATAGGAAACTGCTTCTTCTTTTTTTTTTGTTTTTTTTTTTTACGAGTTAAAAAACGGTTATACTTATATAGTTACCTAAAACGTCGGCGGCGAGCTCGGGGAATCGGATGTGGCGGCGACCAGCCTTCTCGCAGTGGTCGAGCTCCCTAGACATGAGATAGTAGGAGTAGAAAGTGACCAAGCCCATCACCGTCAGACACATGCAACCCAGACCCCATCCAAGTCCCCGGAAAACGTACGGCAGCATCAGTATTGTGGGACCCACTATCGCCGTCGTCAGATGGAACCCCGCGTGCCACCACTCCCCTGTTATTATATATTATTATTAAAACATATATTTTTATTTATTTATTTTCACGAAAAAACAAAAGAAAGAAAGTTTAGTTTGTATTATTGTTGACCTTTTGACTCGAGGATGAATACAGCGCCGGCGTCCGCGTCGCAGCTGGATTCCGGGAATGGGTCCGGTTGAGGAGGCTGTGCCATAATAAACAACAAGAGAGAGAGAGAGATTACTATGTATATGTATATAGAAACATAGAATGAGTTTCTTGGAAGCGCCGAAGAGAAGCGAAGCTTAGACGATCACTACCAAAGAGAATTTCATCAGATGTTCCTTCACATTTTGTAGAATGCCCTTATCATATGGATTCCTAAACATCACCCTAGTAAAGCTTTCTCCTGGATAGGCAAATGAAATATGTTAAGAAAACCATCTGCAAGTACATAGTTACAAATTTTTTGAAAATCTTACCTGGCTCAGAGTAACAACTTGAAACTCTGGATATTTCCTCCAGTTAATCTGAAAGAAAAAAAAAAAAAAAAAAAAAAAACTGTAAGTACTGTTGAAAAAAAAAATTTGAACATGTTCTAATTTTATTATGTAAATTTAGATTTAGATATGCAGTTTGTTTGTCCTTATAATAACGTGTGTTTCCAAGGAACATCCGATGAAATTCTCTTTGGTAGAAGTGAAATTCAGTCAAAATCAATTAGATGTTTTATATAACTTTATCGGTTTATCTCATGTTGATAATAAATTCTTAAAACATATGTTATGATGACCATACTTTTTAGGGTAAATTGTATAAACAATTAAACATACCCCAAGTTTAGGGATAATTGCAGCTATATTCAATTTTTATCTAAAATTACACAAACATCCATTATCGTTATTGGTCAACAGTTATATTACTGTTTTGTTAGTGTGAAAAGTCTAAGGGCCCGTCCTGCAAGCCGTTTTTTGTTTCTGTTTTTCGAAAAGAAAAATGAAAATGAAAATAGTGTTTTTGGTTTCATTTTTGAATTCCAAATACGCGTCTGGTAGCATTTACTGAAATCCGTATTTTAAAAATAAAAACGGAAAAAACACGTCTGGTAGGATAAATTGAAAACTTTCGAAAATTGAAATTAATATAAACAAATTAATTAAAATAATTAACCATTTTTTTAAATATAATTAATAGATTAACACAAAACCTTTATCAGTGGAAGAGGAAGAAAAAGAAGAAGAAGAAGAGGAGGAGGAGGAGGAAGAGGAGGAGAAGGAGGAAGACCAGATCGGCGACGGCAAGAGGGATCGGCGGCAATCGGCGATCGGCGATCGGCGATCGGCGAAGGAGGAAGAGGAAGAAGAAGAAGAAGAAGAAGGGGAAGAAGAGGAAGACGGCAGTGATCGGCGGAGGAGGAAGAGGAAGAAGAGGAAAAGGAAGAAGAAGAAGAAGAAGGAGACGGAGCGATCGACAGAGGAAGAGGAGGAAGAAGAAGACGGCAGCAGCGACCGGCGACTGGCGGAAGGCAGTGGCGAGCGACGACTGACGGCAGGCAGTGACGATCGGCGGCAAGGAGGAGGAGAAAGAAGGTGAAGAAGAAAGAAGATGAAGATTCAGTTCGTCTGGTCCAAGAGAAAAAAAAAATTATTTTTTTTTTTGTTAATTTTTTTGAAATTGTATTTGAAATACAGAAAACAACTTTTTTTTGTTTTTCAAAATTTCCACTTTTAACACTTGACTTTGTTTTTGTTTTTGTTTTTGATTTCTGAAAATAAAATGAAAAACGATTTACAGGACACGAATTCGAAATCATTTTTAGAAAATAAAAACAAAAACAGCTGAAAACGGCCTACAGGACAGGGGCTAAAATTCCCTTAGATATTATTTTATCAAATAATTTAATTAAAATAATTTCAATTAAATACTAAAATAAAAATAATTAAAAAATAAAAAAGAAGATGAAACACACAAATTTGGGAATCACCGCCAGTTTGACTTTCAAAACAAACATCCAGTAAAAACATATTTTTAAAAAACCATCTGAAAATTGAACCATAATCCGGAAATCAAAACACACAAACCGACTCCATCGCCATCCTCTCAACTCGAATCGAACTCATTGCCTCTAGCGTCAACTTTTCAACGTCGACTCTCCCCAAGCGTGGAGAAGTTCGCACGAACTCCTCCACTGCTCGCAAAAGAGCTGTGAACTCCTCTGTCCCTCACGGAGGAGTTCGTTCTCATTGTTCACTCAAAAATCTGCTCCATTTTGATTTGTATATATGATTGTTGGGGGATTTCACCAAAATATTGGGCCAACATGTTGCTTTATTTTCCTAAAGCATGTGTGCATTTTTGATGTATTTATATGATTGTTGGGGGATTTCACCAAAATATTGGGCCAACATGTTGCTTTATTTTCCTAAAGCATGTGTGCATTTTTGATGTATTTGCATTCCATGTTTTTTCATATTTTGATTTGTAATTTTTCTTTGTTATTTTGTTAACGTATTTATTTAAAATATATAAATACACATTTTCTGTGGTAAGGCTAGTATGTCCCCTTTGAATAGGTGTGGAGCTGCGAGCTATGGATGTGGTTTGCAAAATTGTGGCTGAAAAAGATGGCTTCAAACAAACTGGTCTAGATATCCTCCGTTAGAGCCCCAGGGGCCAGGATTGAACATGCATCAAAACTAGCCCAGATTTGGTCACCATGAAGTTCATGTTTTTGTCTTGACATTTCATTAATAATTTGTATTGATCTTTTATGGAGATTGAGTAATTTATTGTTATTTTCGAAATAGAGATTGAGTACATTTTTATTGTTAAATTATATTAATTTAACATAATTTTAATTATATTTTGAAATTATATATTTGTTGATTGATGTTAGGGATATAATCAATTTCCCCCCCCTGAGGTTTGCCATATTAGACACTTGCCCCCTTTATTCCAGTAATGGCCCTTTCTTTCCCCTGGAAACCAAAACATTAGACCAAAATATTAAACCAAAACATTATTTTTAAAACTAAGAAACTAAAGGCTGAGAGAGTTTGGAAAGGATCGTGTGCTCCTCTTCCGTAAGAGTAGATACGTCATCTACGCAAGGTTCGAGCACCTGAGGATAGGAATGAGCATTTTGGGAATGGGGATGGATATAGGTCCCCCCATCCCTATCCCCACTTTCGAAACCCTCACCCATCCCTCCCCATTTCCCCATTTGGGGAAAATTGGGATGGGGGAGTTTTGGGGGGAAGTCCCCCCATCACCATCCCCATTTCCCTATTTTCCCCCATATTCCCCGTTTCCCCGTCTTCCCCATTTCCCATGTTTAACTAAAAATTACATACTAGAAAAACACAAAATCCATCATAAATTCAAATACAAAATAAAATCCATCACAAATGCAAAAGATGTATATATACTTAGTAAACTAGAAGAATAAAAATATTAAATATATATATAAATATATATATATATATATATGTAATGTTTGGGGGAATTGGGGAAACGTGGATGGGGGCACCTCCCCCCATCCCCATCCCCATCCCCATCCCCATTTCCATAAATTTGTGGGGAAAATTGGGAAATGGGGCCCCATCCCCATTTTAATTTGGGGATAAAAATCATCCCCATCTCCCTCCCCCCATTTCCCTAATTTTTCTCAAAAATTCTCCCCCAAATGGGGATGGGGATGTGAGGATTTGGGTCCCTGGAGATAAATGCTCATCTCTACCTGAGGATCAGTCAACCTTTTGCAAGCGTGCTACTGGCTTGATGGACAAACTCAAGGAGTTGCTTTCCTTTGCTTCGATGGAATGCTTGATTGCATTCCGGGAATTACTGACAGAAGAAAAAAAGGTAGTTTACTTGCTTACTTGTGAAAGGAAGCGGCTCTTTTCTTTTTCACCTGGAACATAAACAACATTCATCAGACTTGATTGCTCCTTCGCGCAAGGATCGTGTTCTCCTCCTACGGAAGAGTAGATCCTCCACCAACGGTGAAAAGGATCGTGTGCTCCTAGACATGACTGCTGTTCAGTCCCAATCCTATAACCGAACCAGAACCGTGGGTCTTGAAACCGGACCGTGAATTGGAACCAGGAAAGTTTTGATTCCGGTTCCCAAAATCTCAAAACCGTACCGGAACTATCGGTTCGGTTCCGGTTGTAGAACCGGCGATTCCAGTACTAGATTTTTTTTTATAAATTTGTTGGAGCTATTGAGGCCCAAATTTGTTGCAACACCAAGCCTATGCTGAATCCCTAAACTCTTCTCATCCGCCTCTAATAATTTCTGAACTCGATGCCACCCCCCCTTTCACAAGCCAATGAGAAAATATGCTTGATCCCCCTCCAGATTTTGAATTTGAACCACCTACGAAAGAGAAGTTACAAAAGCAACCCAAATCTGATCTCTTCGTACTCCATATAAAGAAAGTTACGAAAGCAGATGGAAGCACTGTAGCGGTTTGCAATTACTGCAAAAAAGAATTTAAGTGGATCAAATCTGGAGCTTATGGCTCATGCGGAAGCATATAACGAACAACCATCAAGACGCACATGCAAGATCGAGTTCACAAGCCCAAATTTCCAGGTACGCTACTCCTAACCAACAATTATTTAAATATAGTGATAAAAAAAAAAATAGAGAAGAATTAGCTAGAATGGTTACAGTAGAACACTTACCATTTAGTTTTGGTGAAAATGTTGGTTTTGTTAATTATTGTCAACAAGCATTAAATTTTGTTGCATGTCGTGTTTCTAGAACCACTCTCACACATGTACTTTTAACATTTATTACAAAAAAAATGGAAGTTGGAATTTTTTTTTTTGAAAAATATAATGGTCGTGTTTCTGTATGTGCTGACATATGGATTGACCATTGGCAAATGAATTCATACTTGGGTGTCACTTGCCATTATATGGATAATGCATGGACTATCCAAAAAGGAATTATTACATTTAGAGTTTTTGATGATACACATACTGCTCCTAATATTTTTAGACAGCTTAAAATTATTTTTGAAGAATATAAAATTGAAAACAAAATTTTTGCAATTGGTTTTGATAATGCTTCCAACAATACCGTAGCTATTCCTGCTTTAATTGATTTATGCAAACCTTATCTTTGTATTAAAAAATTTCATCAAAGAAGTGCATGCAATGTTTTAAATTTATGTGTTAAAAAAGGATTAGAAATTCTTCGAGAATTTATTAAACCTATTAAAGATGCCCTCTATTATTTATGGAAACATCCTTCTACAATGAAAGCATGGGTAAAATTTTGTAAACAAAATGGTAGACGTGCCATTAGATTTCCTCGTGATGTTCCAACACATTAGAATTCTACTTATAAATTGTTTGCTTACAGTTATGATTATAAGGATTTATTAGTTACTTTTATTCAATATAATGTAGTCACATTAATCTTTATTCAAACCATTGGGATGTATGTACAAAAATTTGTGGTTTGTTAAAAGCCTTTAATAATGCTAGTAACAATTTATTTGGTATTTATTATCCTACAACTAATTTAGTTAGGTCAAATTACACTAACTTACCCTTACTATATACATAATTGCACTAAACCCAGATAAAATATACCAAGTTCTATTTCATCTCATCAAAGATCAAACATATTAAAAAATCCAGTTCTATTTCATCTTGTCATTACTTTCTTTTTCTACTATATATATATATATATATATATGTTGAACACAAGATCTGGAGTTGAGCTCCCAGATTTGGTTGTGGCGGAGCAATCAGCATAAGGGGAGGTTAGGTTCGAAGTTTGAACCTCCCCCTGATGCGGTGGCGGAGGAGCACTACCAAAAAAAAAAAAAAAAAAAAAAAAAAAGGGGGTGCTATTGGGACGATTTTTTTCCGTCCCAATAGCCCAAAAATCGTCCCAATAGGTCTATTAAGACAAATAAAATTCGTCCCAAATTCCGTCACCTCAGGTGGGTCGCAATAGTTTCTTTGGGACGAAAATTGAAATTTGTCCTTTAAAACTACCTATAGGGACGATTTTTGTTCGTCCTAATTGATAATATATAGGGACGAAAATATTCGTCCCAATAGACAACTTGTAGGGACGAATTGTATTTTCGTCCCCTTTGACAACCTGTAAGGATGAAATATTTCATCCCTTTAAATAATTTTTCGTCCCTTTAGATATCCTATAGGGACGAAATTAAAAAAAAAAAAAAATGTTGCCGTCAAACGACCAGGCCACCCACCCACCCACGCACGAACCCACCAGCCATCCCACACAAATCAAATTTAATTGGTGTCCTAATGGTGAATTGAACCCTGCACACACACGCCCACCCACCTTGTTGCTCCTTTGATTGTGATAACAAAAGCATAATTTTATATATAACCTCTACTTGTTATTAATTGTTTATTGTTTATTTTTCAATCAATTATTTTGGAGATTGATTCCACTAATTTAAATTTTATTTTATATGATAAACAAATTGATATTAAAAAACATTTATTATAACATTTAATTAAACTATTTTGTTCAAATCATATATTGTCAAATCAAAGGGTCAATCATTAATCGTACTCGGAATTAGAAATGACCTCGGTTTCGGTTCTCGATTCGGAACCAGCGGTTTCGATTTCCGATTCGGGTTTACAAAATATTCGAAGAATAAAATGAAAATGCTCAACAATGGAAGATTCAAAACCAAAAAAATCTTCGTAGCTCCACTAAACTAATTATCCAATGATGTTCAACCTCCATTGGAGGTCTGTTAAATATACCTCTATGAAGAAGATGAAAGAATAATAAAAAAATAAAAAAATAAAAAAATAAAAACTTCAAAGTAAGAGAATGTGTGTAAAGTAAGGGCATTTTTGTCCGTTCACCATAATAGGTGCCTTTTACACTTAAGTTATTAAAGTGGTGACTTTCTTACAAAACCACTTTAAAAAGGTGACATTTTCCACCATTTCCACGTTTCGATTTTTGATTCGGAACCAACGGTTTCGGTTTCGGTTCCAACGGTTCAGTTCCTTTTTTAAAAAATAATAGAAAACCTTTCAAGACTAATAGTTATTGATCCTTATGAAGAACTTATTGGCAAAAAACAAAATTCATCTCGATAGAGAACCACTTTAGACGAACAAAATGATCCATATTGCATCATTTTCTAATTTATATGGTAATTTAATTATTAATCTATCTTTAAGGAAAAAACTTCAAAAAAATAAATCAAGAATTTTCAACAAAATTAATTAATTATTATAATTTTAAATAAAAAGAAAACCTGTTGGGACAAAAATAATTCGTCCCAATAGACAGTCTATTGGGACGAATTATATATTTCGTCCCAATAGATGTCCTATTGGGACGAAAACAATTCGTCCCTAAAGGTCAACAAAATTAATTAATTATTATAATTTTAAATAAAAAGAAAACCTATTGTGACGAAATAAATTTCATCCCAATAGGCAATCTATTGGGACGAAATAAATAAATGATGTAGGGACACATATGAATGCAATGTATGTGTGTGCGGTTTGATCAACGATGCAGGGACACACATGTATGAATTGTGTGTGTGCGCTAACGCCTTGCAAAATGAAGAAGTATCTTGTTATCTTAGCATCCAAGTATGTGCTTTTCCTCTTGAAGATGATATTTGCATGAGAAATTGCTTTTCTCATTTGAAACTCCTTTTCACCAAGAACCACCTAAGCAACTAACCAATACAAATAAAGAGAGTTTTGCAATAGAATCAAGCCAATACAAATCTAGGACCTTACAAGTTTGCCATCACCTATTCTGTTAAAAACACCATACCTAAACCCCCACAAATCATCATTGTATCATTCAACTATACGTTATTTATAAACGAAAAGAATCATTCCTCTATCTTTTTGATGCATATACTTGTTTTTCCTCATCTCTAATCATTTTTGTATTTATCTCATTTTTGTTGGGAACGTATTGTTATCAAACGTGATACTTCTCCAAGTGTGACCTACTAAAGTCATGGTTTAAAAGTTGTTAATTGGAAATCCACCCCTCTAGCATTTTTCTATTAACAAATATCTAAGGGAATTTTAGACTTTTCACACTAACAAAACAGTCAAATGTTAAATATGACTGTTCACCGGTAACGGTAATGGATGTGTGTAATTTTGGGTAAAAACCGAAACTTGGGTATGTTTGTGCAATTTACCCTAAAAATGATGGTCATCATAACATATGTTTCAATAATTTATTATCAACATGAGATAAAGTTATATAAAACATCTAATTGATTTTGACTGAATTTCACTTCTACCAAAGAGAATTTCATCAGATGTTCCTTGGAAGCACACGCTATTATAAGGACAAACAAACTGCATATCTTTTTTTTGTTTTGGAAGGCAAAGATTTATTAAAAACAAAAGCAGGCCAACAAGAGCCACAAGAACAAACGAGAAAGAAAACAACAGAGCAAACACTAGGCAACAGACGCCCCAAAAACAGAACAAACCCACCAGCAGACAGAACAGAACACCCAAACAAAGCGCCAAAACACCCCCAGACACCACAACCCCTAACAACAAGGAAACCAAAACGAAGCCTACTCAAACGTCACCCCATTCCACAAAGTCCCTAGACATGCGGGAACCCATCTTAGCCAAACTGCAAACTGTATAGAACTTTTTTATTAAGAAAAATAAAAATAAAAATAAAAAGGCGGAAAAGAAAAAAAAAAAAAAAAGACACACATGTCCTAAAACACGTTAATCTAAAAAGGCACGTAGGCCTTAAAAAAAAAAAAAAAAAAAAAAAAAAAAAAAAAAAAAAAAAAAAAAAAACGAACTTAATTATTCTGCCTCATCATGTGCAGTCCAATTAGCGACAATGCGTGAAGCTGCATAACTTCTCTTACTCACTTGAGACTTAGAATTAGATAAAATCTTAAAAGTTGACTGCACTTTTCTTTTTGATTTTGTCACCACGGGAATCCAGTTATTGTCAAACACGGGATCTACTGGACCATGATTAGAATTTGAAGTATTAATATCTTGGTCTTTTGATATATGCTCCAAATTAATCTTTCCTCTTTTATCTCCTGAAGCCTCATCCAAAACTTGCTGGTCAAAATTCTGGAAGTTTGAAATCTTTGGATTGTCAAGAATCACTCTGTTATTAATGCAAATATTCTCTAGAGAACATTGATGATTCTCATTATTATCTTCCTGATTTGAATACTTGGTATTCAAATCATTGGAGATATTAACATTAATTCCCATATCTTGATTAGGAAATTGTTCAGCTGCTTGAATTTGAATTGGAGAAAAACTCTCAATTAGATCCTGATCTTCCGCAAGTGCATTAGATGTGCCGGTTGTAATTGGAAACTGCCATTCACAGATTGGGTCAACTTCTTGAGACCCAAATTTGTCAACTTCAAAATTGGCCGTTGTTTCCCGATTCACTTCATGAGTATCAATCACATTTAAATCAAATAAATGTGGAGATAATTGGATGCTACCATTTTTGTCTTCCACATTAATTATGGGATTTTTAAAATTTTGAATCTGCACAATTTCCTCTTCCTCTATCGTTTCCTGATTTTGTGGGATTGTTTTGCATTCCTCCACAACAACCTGCCCATTATGGTGGCCATTGGTAGGCCGGTAGGTTTGCCTTGGATTTCTTGATCGCGATCGACCTCTGTTAGAATTAATCTCCTTATTTTGGTGGCATCTAGCATAATCATGACCAAAAGCTTTACACTTCGTACACCTCTTTGGAAGATTTTCATATATAACATCGACAGAGAAACCTCTATGGTCATCTCTCTCCACATTCAAAAAGGATGGTTGATTCGAAGTTAAATCAATGTCCACAAGAACTCGGGCATAAAACCCATATGCTTGATCTCTTGTAGCTTGATCTAGTTGCAAAGGGATGCCAACTCCTCGTGCAATCTCCATGATTGTAGTTGGATGCCAGTATTCCGAGCATAGACCGTAAAACCTCACCCAAACTTGAGCATGCGATAATTGTTGATTATATGGATTAAAATCCGGTTGCCATTGAAAAATACGAAAAATACCGTTTGAAATTGAGCAAGACCCTCCACTCCAAACCCTTTTTAAATCTTCTTCACTAGAAAAATGAATATCAAAATATCCTTTTGGAAACGGAGTAAGCTTCCAAGGATTTCTGAGTTGCCAAATCAATTGCAATGCAGATTTTAACTCAACAGGCTTTAAAGGTACAGAACCTTTTCTTGAAAGTAGACGTTCGAAAAGATTTTTCTGATAGTATTTCAATCTTTCTTAGACATATTTTTGGCTGATGTGAACACACGTGATGTCCCCTTTCACAACCGGCACCGGGAGAAGATTTGGTTGAACATGTATTTCATCGGTTTTGAGCAGAGCTGCAAAAGTTTTCGGTTTTGATGATGGTTGTGGTAAAGTATCAGGAACTTTTGAGAGAGGGGCAAGGAAATTCCACGGACATACTTTTGAAGGATCCATGGACAAGGCTACAAAAGTGAGAGAAAACTCAAGAGGGTGAGAAAGTCATCCCATTTTTTTATTTGAGATCATATTAGTTTTGATTTGGATGACTTTTAATGCTTTAAACTAAAAAACAGTTCCCAATGTTTTTGTTTTCTTTTTTTAAAAAACGGCCTACCGAACAGATTTTTTATATTTTTGAACTGAAAAAACAAAAAAACAACACTCAAAAATAGTACCGAACGCACCCGTAGACTCTTTTAAAGTCTTTAAATGTCCGAATTGAATACATCCGGATTTATAAAGTCTTTAAATGTCATCGAGAATCCTAATTTAATACACCCCCTTAAACAATGTAACTGAAATTCCTGTAAAAAATAAATAAATAAATAAATATAAGAAAGGTAACCAAGATCAAATTGTATTATAATACTCTGTCAAACAAATTGTATTATAATACAAATTCCTCATGCATATAGTTAATAAATTACATGGGCCTCTTTCGGTTTAAAATTTAAGTGGTGCTATTTATACCCCACTAAAATTCTTAGTGCAGCCATTTAATATATAAGCTTATACCAAGGAGTGTGTTCAAAACTTCAAATGAATCAAACTATGATTTCCTCCAGCTAGGGTCATTTTGTTTTTCAAATTTTTGTGTTTGGGTAGAGTTAGCAATATGTTTATGGGTCGCAACCCACAAACTCGACACGAACTCGAGACAAACAAATGGGTTCGGGTTGGTAATCAAGTCAATCAGCTTGACCCATTTAAATAAATGGATTTTGTCAGATTTCGTCAACTGGTTGACGGGTGACCCGTTTAGGTGGAGAGATTCTTCTCGAACTAGGATCAAGCACAACTTCAAGGTGGAGAGATGCTGAAGATATCTCATGTGGCCGCCATTTCCGTGAGTGAGTCTAGCGTCAAGGTGGAGTTGTCGGAGTCGGCGGGCAGTGACTGGATCATGGGCATCAAGGTGGAGTTTTTGGCCGAGTTGACTCAACCGAGTGTGATGAGTTAGGATCGAGTTTGAATGAATTTTCTATGTATTAAAGGAAGTAACTTTATCAAACAAAGAAAAGAAGAAAAAATTGATTTTATTTTTAAAAACAAGAAGAAACAGTATAACAAGTGGGATCCAAATGTTAGTGGGTGTAAACTCTCGATAGAATTTTCAAATTTTTATCGACCAAATTAAGCTGGTTTGGTTTGCATAGCACATAAGTCACCATAATTGTCTTTGTATGGAATAACTTAATAATGCAAAATAGGGTTTGGTTCACGAGGAAAACACAGAAGGGGCAGAAAGACAGAAGGGTTAGGAATTTTGAAATGAAATTGTCTTGAAACGCAGCCGTTTGGGGTAATTAAAATGAGAAGAAAAATAAAATGAAATTAAGACCGTTCAATTTATTGAGTGTCACATGTCTTCAAATCTTTAAGGCCTCATTTGTTTGGCCGTATTGTATTGTATTAGACAATTAAAATGTACTAAAATAATACAATTCAGTGTTTGGTGCAAACACTGAATTGTATTATTTTAGTACATTTTAATTGTCTAACACAACAAACACCGTATTAATTAATACATTATATTTTATGGTATTAGGTTATATTGTATTAGAAAAAACATTTTTTTTTCTTTTTTTTTTCAATGAATATGAAATATTAATAAAATATGTGTTATGTTATTAATGTTTTTTTTATAATTTCAAAATACATAGGAAAATTTTATTTAAATTTTTTGTTTCAATTAAAATAATATTTATTGATTTTTTATATAAAAATATTTATTGATTTATTCATGGTAGGGATATTTAAAATTAATTATTAAGTATTTTTTTAAACTATTATATTTTTATAATATAATAAAATACAATAAAGTCATATAGGAATAACCTAATACAATATAATACAGTGCATCACACCAAACACAGGTTTGTATTAATGATAATACAGTCCAATACAATACAATATAATCCAATATAGTCCAATACAATCCAATACGGTGTGTCAAACGAGCCCTAAAAGCTTAGGTAAAACTTAATTTAGTAGAGGATCCAAATCTGTTTATAAAAGGATAAATTTGTAATTTAAAATTATTTAAGGAATATAAATGAAATTTTACTTGTGGTATATAATAGAATAAACGAGTCAAACTCTATGCTTAATGTATTAAATGAGTCACACTAGTCAAGACCTGGCTCAAGTCAACCCAATTTGTTTATTAAATATGTCACGAGTCAACTTATGTAATCTATTTAACTAATTGTGTATTGTCGGATTAAGCATAAATGGGTTCATGTTATATTGTTGTGTCGGGTTGAGCCCAACCTAATCCACGAACCCAAATTGCCATATCTAGTAGCACACCTCTCACGGAAGAAAGTAGACCCATACAAAATATTTAACAATATTTGGTACAAATGTGCAATTCCTTATAAAGGAGTTTTCTAGTATTTTTCTCATCATAAAAAAACGACATTCCTTTTCCCTATCCATCTCCGGTTGTTTCTTGACAACAACTTTTGTCTTCATTGTGTTGTTCCTATTCAATTTCTCTTATTATTATTATTATTATTATTATTATTATTGGCTCTCTAGCCCGACCTGCCGCGTAATTTTCATAACTCAAAAATTGGACGTATCCAAGCACCAAGCCACCAATTTGTTTTGTGTATCTTCCCTCAGTGAAGGGGTTCGAGTTCGAGTTACTAATAAATACTGTTTTAATTGTCAAAGTGAATCTTGTTTGTAGTTTATGATTTTCGTAAATTTCATCGGAACAAATGTTAAATTGTCCAAATGATGTGATAATATGAGCTGTAACTAATACATAATTTCACAATTTATATGGTGTTGACAACTTATATATCACATTATTTGAGCATTAATTTGAACAAATATTTTGACAACCTAACATTACTTATTTCAACGGATCTGATCCTTTCCTTATCTTCCTTATCTTATTTTTTCCTTACTATTTTTAAAGTATATGATTGATTGTTGATAACATGATTGTGGAAAACAATCATATCTTAACAGTATATTCATGGGATATAATCATTTTCCCCCCTGTAGTTTGCAATATTAGACACTTTGCCCCCTCTAATTTCAGTAATGGCCATTTTCCCCCCTGAAAACTAAAATATTAGACATTTTGCCCCTTCTAGTTTCAATAATGGCCATTTTACCCCCTAAAAACCAAAATATTAGACATTTTACCCCATGACTGTTAGAAAGTCCGTTAGTCAACATCTTTGACCTTCAAAAACTCAATTAAATGACATTATTACCCTTAAATACATTAGTTATGCCCCCACTAATTGTTTTTAAAGAAAACAAAATCAGAAATAAAAAATTAAACTAATAAAAGTATTTTTTTTAAATAATTGAAAATAAAAATTATAAAATTTAATTAAACTTTAATAAAAAAATTATTTAAACAAAAATAAATATAAAGAATTAAATGTACAAATAAACATTTATTTAAAAAACATTAATATAAAGAATGAAATGTAAAAATAAAAATTTCATTTAAAAAAATTAATATAAAGAATGAAATGTAAAAATAATCAAACAATTTAATTAATGTAAAAATAATGTAAAAAACATTAATATATATATATATATATATATATATATATATATATATTGAAATACTGAATAATTTATTTAAAAGACACTAATATAAAGAATGAAATGTAAAAATAAAAATTTAATTTACAAAACATTAATATAAATAATGAAATGTAAAAATAATTAAAATTTTTAATTAATGTAAAAATAATGTAAAAAACATTAATATATATACTTTTTTGAAATACTGAATTTTTTTTACTAAAGTTTAATTAAATTTATAATTTTTTTATTTTCAATTATGTTTTTTTTTTAAATACTTTTATTAGTTTAATTTTTTTTTTTTGATTTTTTCTTTAAAAAAAATTAGTGGTGTCATTAGAGGGTATAACTAATGTGTTCAAGAATAATAAGGGTATTTAAATGATTTTTTGACGGTCAAAGTTGTTGACTAACGGACTACCAAATGGTTAGGGGGTAAAATGTCTAATATTTTGGTTTTCAAGGGGGAAAATAGCCATTACTGAAATTAGAGGGGGTAAAATGTCTAATATTTTGGTTTTCAGGGGAAAAATGGCCATTACTAAAACTAGAGGGAGCAAAGTGTCTAATATGTCAAACTACAGGGGGGATAATGATTATTTCCCTATATTCATTGCAATGTTTATGTGTCATGAGATTATGTGATGTAAGGAAAAATATGAGATGAGAAGAGGATCTAAATCCTATTTCAAGAGTCACCTCCACCGAGATGTTGCCATATAAGGAAAATGAGTAATTTTCATACCTTAACAAAAAAATGTATACACCATTGCCCTATGTGACTATATGGTGTATAGTGTTCTCATTCAATCTAACAACATTCAATCTAACAATATTACAGACTCAATTTATTACATCTTAACAAACTCTAGTCAAATTGGACCTAACATTGCCGGGGTAGGAACTTGACCGCCACTAAGAAGTTGCCAAGTATCCAAAATTGGCAACATGTATGCAGCCTTTTATTCTTTATTTGCAATAATTGTTTTTAATTGCCCTTTTCGGAGGATTTGTATCCATCAATTTGAACACGTACTCGATCCACTTGTGGGGACCGATGGAGTCCTAATGTCAACTGTGCGGCACATATTTGTGTTCAAAATTCCAATCATATAAGCACGCCATCATAACATCAGCAAACATCTCAGAAGTGTATGGACATGGAACATATATAAACCTCTGAAAGCGAATACCACAATAAACATTGAAACTATTAGTCTAATATACTACCACTAACCTTACTAATTTTCATATATTAAACTACTAAATTCACAAAATATAATAGTTAACAAGATTAATGTATGATAGCGTACCTTATGATTCGACTTTGTAAAGTCCAAGAATTATCAACAAAATGTATCGTAATAGCCATGAATCCCTTCCTTTGATTATGAGAAGTCCACATGTCGGTAGTAAGTGCAATCCTACCCTTATTTTTCTCCAATAAACCTTTTAATTTAGCTCTCTCATAATCATAAATTTATAGTATATCACTCTTCAATGTATTCCTAGATGGTATTTTGAACAAAGGTTGAGCCGTTCCCATGAACCTATGAAACTCTAAATATTCTACCATACTAAGAGGGTATTCATGCAAAATCACCATATTTGCAAGCTCTCTTCGGGTAGTGTCTTGATCAAATTTAAATGTCCTAATTTCAACGTCTCCCTCCTTTGTTTTTGTAGCTTTCAACATTTGTCCTACATCACGAAATTGCCTTCAAGGACAGTTATCCCTATGTTTTTTTTAAATGGAACGTTCCAGACGTCCCTTTTGCTGATAACTTCTTGTTACAACCTTTACAAACAGCAGCCAAAACCCCGTTAATTTTTTCTCTATTAAAAGAATCCCACACCTTAGATGTCAATTTTCTTTTCCCATCTTTATTGACAGAAGAATCAATCTCAATGTCACCAGATTCAGCATCAATATTAGTAACTTCATTATGACTTGAATTGGTAGGAATCGAAATCGGTTGGTCTTGGCATTGAGTAACACTTTTTGATGTCGACATTTGGTGACAAAGTGACAAAATGACAATAACTACAAAATCAAAAAATTGAAATTCATTAATATCTTAATTTGAGCAAGTGTCAAAATTCTCTGTTCAAATTTTGACAAGTAATGTTGATTGAAACATAAACAATCATTCAGATTTTATAGAAACAAAAGGTCCTATTGTGAATTTGTGATGTCCAGAATAAAGCATAATTAATTAATTATACTTAGCTAAATTATATTGATGTCCAAACTCCACACACACAAGTGCCTCCAATTTTTCTTCTAACACAAATATATATACTCAGCCGAAGATTATACAACCTATTTACATAATAATTAAAAAATTGGTAAATCAAACAAACACCCACTGCAATTAATCAGTTTATAGAGATTAGAGAGTAATGTTGATTGTTGACAAATCAATTTTATACAGAGTACCAAAGTTAGATGTATATATATAATCAGTTTTATAATCAGAACTCAGAACCAAAGTTAGATGTATATATATAGAGGGTACCGCAATTACATACCAGTATGAGCCATGTGGCAGTGTCCCAATTCACAAACTATCAATTTCAATCTTTTGCAAGTTGCCACCCATTGTTAGAAAAGAAAAGACGAGCAGATATAGAAAATTAGAAATACCAATAGTGGGTGCAACCGTGCAAGATCATCGACAGAGCTGGAAATGAAGCTATCAAGAAGACTAAATGGACCATGACTCCATGAGAGACAGTTACCTGGATTCAGATTTTAGAGAGAGTGCAATGAGATTGAGAAGAGAGTGTTGATTCTGTTGAAGTGTTGAGCCGGTGACGAAGAGTGGAGCTGTCGGTTGAAACTTCAAAGGTAGAGAACTGGTGAGCCGGTGAGTTGTGGTTTGAGATTTGAGAATGAGTTACAGGCTTACAGCAGTCGGTAGTAAGAAGTAAAGAATGAAAAAAGAAATTAGGTTTAGGGATTTGGGGGTTTATATATATTATCAAAACAGTCGGGTCCACGGGTTCAGGTCCAGATTTTTGCCCAGACCTAGACCCGACCTGACTCGGACCCGACTCGAGTCCTATTAATTAGACCTAGACCCGACCCGCAAACCAAAAGAGAGGACCCAGACCCGACCCATGCAGTTCGGGTTCGATTCGGGTCTCGCGGGTTCGAGTAAAATTGCCATCCCTAGTTCTGACCTTATTTGACAGTGGCGAAGATTTTCCAGTAAAGAAGATGACCCACGTTTCTATACCTGAATTGGAAAAGAACCGAGTGCTGGTGGCGTTTTATTCTTACTTCAAATTGGGTTATGTACTGATTTACAAATTCTATTTGTTCAAATACAAATATTAAAGACAATAAGACATCTACACAAATTCTAAAAAGAGAATAGAAATAGGAAAGAAACAGAACAAAACCGAGAAAGAGATGACTCTGTGTGTGCGAAATCTCTGATCTGTTCGTTTCGGCAATCACAAGAAACATAGGAATGGAAAGAAGAAAGAAATAAATGGAAGAAATGAAGAGTCATGAGGGAGAAGACATAAGAGAGAGACACATTAAAAAGGGGGAAAAAGATAAGAGAGACACGTTAAAAGGGGAAAACGGACACAGAGGGAAATAAGGTAAATGGTCACACCATGAATTACCCTTTTGGAAAAATAAGACTCTTTTATATATATAGGACTAGGTTTGGAGGCACATCCCAAGTTTGTTAAATTGAGTTTTGTGTGTATAAACATAAATGTAAACTGATAAATATTGAACTGTATTTGAATTAAATTTGTGTGTATAAACATATTTGTAAATTGATTAATTTTGATTTTTTTTTTTAATATTTGAATTAAAAATAACAATTGAAAATAATTATATTTGAATTAAAAATAATAATTGAAGATAAGAAATCAAATTGATTAATTAAATTAAATTATGTGAAGTAAAACCTATAAAATTAAAAAAAATAAATCACAAAAGAAAATAAAATTATTTTTGTTATTACAAACTCAGTGAAAAATTAGACAATGAATTAAAATCTAAAAAGTAAACAAGTAGATTAAAGAGGAGAAGAAACTTACTATTAACGATCTTAGTAATCTAACATAACAGATTTTAATACATTATATCTACTAAAGTTATGAAAATTTATATGATGAAAAGTTAACATAGGTAAATTTTTTGAAAGGTATTTCATTTTCACTCATAACCTTGAAGATATAAAATTTTATAAAGATTTTGTCATAGCTCTCTCTATATTTTATAGATTCCTAAATTTTCAATTCACCTGCATTTTCAATTTCTAAATTCTATAAATAATTTTCATCACAAGTAGAGACTCGGTCTCTATGCAGAATATTGATACATCATGACTAACATACATATAGTTCCAATACCTATATCATTTACAACTCAATTTTAAGCAACAAATCATACAAGAGAATAAATTTATTTGTGTCATTATAAACTCATTGATGAATTAGACAATGAATTAAAATCCAAAAAGTAAACAAGTAAATCAAAGAGGAGAAGAAGCTTACTATTAAAGATCTGAGTAAACTGACATGATAGATTTTAATACATTACATCTACTAAAGTTAGGAAAATTCACATGATGAAAAGTTAGTATAGTTCTAAAACCCAGGGACTCAAAGTTAATGGTTATCTAAAACCATACACTTCCCAAAAATATTTATATCAACATTAGTTTGGGTTTTAGACAAGCTAACAGTATTGTTTTAAAAAGTAGATATATCAAAAAGAGTTATTTACTGGATTATTATATTTCTACCGTTTTATGCTTGAAAGAAGTTTTCTTTGGGGATTTCTTGGATTGCAACATTGAATTTATTCTTTGTCTGTCCTCGACTTTCAAACGTAGTTGCTCTAATATGAACGAGGAAGTCATTTGGATTACAAAGTGTCACGTCAATGTTGATGCTCCCATCCTGTTACATACAAATATAAGTTTAATTAAGGTATTAAAAAAACAAACACAATCATTCAATGACAATTTTTGAAATAAACATAGGGAGAAACCAAATATTCAAGTTAATCTCAATTACATTGAAATCAACTAATTACAGTGAAATCGACTAATCAAATGAAAAAAATATACAGATAAAATTCCATTAGTTAATCTAAAAAACCTAAAAGGTAAACAAATTAAATTCATCAATATTGAAGTCACGTAATTGGTACCAAAATTATACAAATAACATTGAAATATAAAGAGACGGATGGTGAAGTAATAAAAACTAAAAGCGAAGTCATTTGCTATTCCGCCTTCTTTTTAATCCACACACAATTTTTTTTTTTTTTTTTAAATCACATACATTTTCCCAACACATGATAGTACTTTATCAATCACACAGAGACTAACAACTTAAAAAGGAAAAGTACGAGATGAATTAATGGTAGAACAAAAGTAGAGGGACCCCCTTAATGCATGATATACTTCAATCACAAACTTCCAAGCAAATAGACTTAGCAACTTTATTACCAAACTAAGGTCTTCTACCATAGAGCACCATTGTTTCAACAGAAAGGCCTATGTACATTATACAGCAAAACCAAAAGACTTCCTTCAACCCAAAGAAAACCACCATCAGGTTCTATAGAAGGAAAAGGAACAAAAAACTTTCATTTTTTGCAATCAGAATAGTGCAAGAGAATCCATGTGTACAAACACCTAAAACATCAAGGGAATATCATAGTATATATTTTTAGTTTTAAGCTGATATAAATAGTGAATATTTCTCGCTTTCTGAAGATTCTACCAAATGCAATACTTTTACAAATAAATAATTAATAGATCATATAATATACCTCGTTTGTTTGTTCCATGAGTTCTTTTGCTGAGCATGACAAAAATATCTCTGCATTCTTTCCAAATATTGTGACCAAAATTGATTCAGATGTGTCTTGCAATTCTACTTCAACGCAACATCAAAGTTATGTAAAAGAAAATATGAACTATGAGTATGTTTTTTTTATTTGTTAGATATGTTTTGAAAGAATTCCATTTTTTTTTTTATGGAATAGTTATAGCCAAAATGAAAATATATAGAATTGAAAATACCTTGGTACAGCTTTGGCGTTCTTTCTTTTGCAGTAAATGCAAGTATATGATTCTTCATATTCAGCACCTGTGACTTTATTGCATTGATCGCAAGACATATATCAGAATTTTTGGTTTAAGTTTTTCACTCTCATTGATGCCTTAACCCAAAAATTCGTTTCTTGTAATCATATATTTAAAGCCATTATAATAATTTTTTGGATAAAATAATTAAAAAATATTCTTGTAGAAAAAAAGGCATAAATATCGATTTACCTTTGCAAGCAAAGTTTCAATTTTGGCAAATTGTACAACATCTTCTATAACAGGAGGTGCAGAGGAGGATGCAGAAGCTATGTACGACTTATTTTTGAAGATGTCTTCAAGAATGCTTTCATTGAGGACAGACCTATTGTATTATGAAAAAAATGAGTTTTCTGATTATCAATTACAATATATACATGTTATTTTTTTGTTGATAGTTACCAGGAATGCAGTGCTATGGCTTCGGAAGTATCAGGGTTGATAATGAAAGAGCTGGATGTTTTTGTTGCCAAAGATGTGCCTTTTAACAAATACATATATATATATATATATATATATATATATATATTTAACTGAATGTTAGGAAAGTTGACCTCTTTGTGTTGATTTAGGAATGTTATTATTAGAGATTAGTTTCCTCTTTGTAACAGATTTGTATTCCTGATTTGTAGAATAGTAGCCTTGTAGAACAAGGAGTCCTCTTGTATAAATCATACTGTATTGATTCAATAATATTCATTCAATTATAATATTTTTTTCTTCTTCTCAATTCACCGTTTTCTTTTCTTCTTGTTATTATTCATCATGGGTGAGAATTTGGATGGAAAGAGTGTTTCCAATCCCGACGTAGGATCCCAATCTTTGGGTGGAAATAATGTTTCCAACCCATTCTTCATTCATCATTCCGATCATCCAGGTTTGGTGCTTGTTACAAAACCTCTTGTTGGGGATAATTATGCAACTTGGAAGAGAGCGATGACGGTCACTTTGAATGCAAAAAATAAGTTAGGTTTCGTCGATGGATCTGTCAACCCACCTTTGCCGAAAACTAACCCTAATGATCATGCATCATGGTCGCGATGCAACGATATGGTTCATTCATGGATCGTCAACACTTTGGCCGCCGATATTTCTGACAGTGTCATCTACTACACTACTGCCCGTGAAACATGGGAAGATCTTCGCGAACGCTTCTCTCAAAGCAATGCTCCCCGTATCTTCCAGATTCAACGAGAAATTGCTTATCTCACTCAAGATCAACTTTCGGTTTCTGCCTACTACACCAAATTGAAAAGTCTGTGGGATGAGTTAGCCTCATATACTGATGGACTGACTTGTACGTGCGGGGCTCAACAAGATCGCCAAAAGTTGATGCAATTTCTCATGGGACTTAATGAGTCCTATAGCATCGTTTGTGGACAAATTCTCTTGATGAATCCGTTGCCATCAGTTCGTCAAGCGTATTCTTCAATTTGCCAAGAGGAGAAGCAGCATACCCTTGGAGCTTCCAGGAGTACACCTGATACCGCAGCCATGGCCGTCCGAACCAACCAAAATTATCGTCAAACCAATAATCGATCTTTCACACCATCCAACTGATCTAATCGTAAAGGAGGATGTCCACATTGTTCTCACTGCAATGAGGATGGTCATATTATTGATACATGCTGGAAACTTCATGGTTATCCACCAGGCCACCGGAACCACAAGACAAATCGATCCAAACCTCAACCATACACACCTGTAGCCAATCAAGCCGAAAGTTCAAACAAGAAAGAGATGCAATCTACTGTACCTGGTCTTTCTGATCTCCAACTCCAGCAAATCCTCGCCATCATGAGTAACAAAGGTGGGAATGAAGAATCTTCTCAAGTAAATACTGCTGCAGCTACAGGTTTGTCAAATTTATCTTTTCAGCGTTGGATTATTGACAGTGGAGCAACGGACCATATCACTTCTTCTTCTAGACTTTTGGTTCATAATAATGGTCGTCAATCTGTATCACCAGTTCGCTTACCAAGTGGAGAGACTGCTCATATTGTTGACACAGGAACTTTACCCTTAAATTCTACATTTCATTTACGTGATGTGCTTTATGTGCCGACCTTCAAAGTTGATTTAATGTCTGTAAGCAGATTAACAAGGAGTTTAAATTGTTCAGTAACTTTCTTTCCATATTGGTGTGTTTTGCAGGACCTTGCTACGAAGAGGACGATTGGTTTGGGTAAACAGCGTGGCGGGCTCTATTATTTGGTGGCATTAGCAACTAATAAGTCCCATACCTCACCACATAAACCTTTTTGCAACATCGTAACTTCCTCAGATACCTGGCACCGTCGTCTAGGACATGTCTCTTTATCTAGATTAGGTTTCGTGGCTAAACACATGTTAAATCTACCTCTTAATTGTAATAATGCTTGTCATGTATGTCCATTGGCAAAGCAGAGTCGTCTTCCATTTGGTGCTAGTTCTATTTCTAGTGTTAAAACTTTTGATCTTATTCATTGTGACATTTGGGGTCCTTATAAACATTCATCTCTTTCTGGTGCTCATTATTTTCTTACTATAGTAGATGATTATTCTCGTTTCACCTGGATTTTTTTGATGCGACACAAACATGAGACTCAACATCTATTGAGACAATTTTTTTCTCTTGTTTCTACTCAATTCAATTCTAAGATTAAAAATATCCGTGTTGATAATGGAGGTGAATTTTCCTCTCTTCAAAATTTTTTTCATGAGCATGGAGTTATTTATCAACATTCTTGTGTCTACACTCCCCAACAAAATGGGGTTGTAGAACGTAAACACCGACACATTCTTGAGACGGCACGGGCTCTTAAAATTCAAGCCAATCTTCCTCCAAAGTTTTGGGGGGAATGTGTCCTTGCCACCGTTCATATCATCAATCGTCTACCCACTCCAATTCTCTCTTTCAAAACTCCTTTCGAGCGTCTTTTCTTCAAAACTACTTCATTTTCTCATCTTCGAGTTTTTTGTTGCCTGGCGTATGCCACTAATACACATGTCTCCCATAAGTTCGCTCCTCGTGCTACCAAAGGTGTCTTCATTGGTTATCCTGTTGGTCAAAAAGCCTATAAACTGTATGATCTCTCCACTCATCGAGTTTTCACTAGTCGGGATGTCGTATTTCACGAAAATATTTTCCCTTATGAGTCTAGTTCCGCTGCCAATCCTGTCCCTTCACATAGTTCAACCATTCCTACACCTGACCCTTACCAGATTGAACCAGAAATCCCCGTGATTAATCAACAAACACCTGTTGAGAGATTAACCGATCCACCAGTAGAGATAGAGAGACCACAGCTACCACCAGTACCATCAACTATGGAAAACCAAACTGTTGATATCCAAGAAACCAATGATTCATCTTTAGTAACTGCTCCAGCCGATTCCACCAAACCCATCTCACCACCTCCACTTCGTCGCTCCGAACGCACTCCTACACCATCGGTTCTGCTCAGAGATTTCGTTTGCAACCAAGTCACACTGCCCATCTCTGATCAATCATCTTCTTTGTCGTCAGGTCCCATCAAAGGTACACGATATCCTCTCAATAATTATTTGTCATATCATCGCTATTCGCCTACACACCTTTCTTTTGTTGCTCAAGTCAGTCAGGTTGTTGAGCCCCAGACATATGATGAAGCTGCACCTCATCCTGAGTGGCAAGCGGCGATGAAAGTAGAATTGCAGGCTCTCCATGACAATAATACATGGACTCTGACTTCATTACCTCCTGGAAAGAAACCTATTGGATGTCGTTGGGTTTACAAAATCAAGCATCATTCTGATGGGTCGATTGAGCACTACAAAGCGCGGTTAGTGGCTAAAGGTTTCACACAAATGGAAGGGGTTGATTATCATGAGACTTTTTCTCCCACTGCTAAGATAGTAACTATTCGGTGCTTGTTGGCTCTTGCTGCTGTCCGCAACTGGCCTCTTCATCAACTCGATGTCAACAATGCTTTTCTTCATGGTGATCTTCAAGAGGAAGTTTTTATGTCCCTTCCTCCTGGTCTTCGGCGACAGGGGGAGAATACGGTGTGTCGCCTCCACAAATCCTTGTATGGTCTCAAGCAAGCTTCTCGTCAATGGTTTGAAAAATTTCAGATGCTATCCAGGCAACCGGTTATGTCCAATCTAAAGCTGACTACTCATTGTTTACACGACAACAAGGCAAGTCTTCTACTTTTCTTTTGATATATGTGGACGACATATTGATTACTGGCAATGATCCTCAAGCTATTTCTACACTCAAAGCATTCCTTCACAACCGTTTTCGTATCAAGGATCTTGGAAACTTAAGATTTTTTCTTGGTATTGAGGTTTCACGTTCTCAAAAGGGCATATACATTTCTCAACGTAAATATGCATTGGAGATTATTAAAGATGCAGGTTTATTAGGGGCAGCACCTGTGGAGTTTCCTATGGAGAAAGGTTTGAAACTGTCTAATAATGGAGAATTGCTTAAAGATCCTTCTCGTTATAGAAGGCTCATTGGGCAGTTGATTTATCTTACAATTACCAGGCCAGATATAACCTATTCGGTTCACATTCTTAGCAGGTTCATGCATGAACCGCGAAAGCCTCACATGGAAGCTGCTCTTCGAATTCTTCGTTATCTTAAAAATGCGCCAGGTCAAGGTATTTTGTTCTCTTCACATGATGATCTAACCTTGCGTGCATATTGTGATTCAGATTGGGCGGGTTGTCCAATCACTCGAAGATCCACTACAGGCTATTGTGTTTTTCTCGGATCTTCACTGATATCTTGGAGATCAAAAAGACAGAAAACCGTATCCCTTTCATCAGCAGAGGCTGATTATAGGGCTATGGCGGGTGCATGTTGTGAATTATCATGGCTCAGATATCTTCTTACAGACTTGGGTAAAGTTCATCCAAAACCTACATTACTATTTTGTGATAATAAAGCAGCGTTACATATTGCAGCCAATCCAGTCTTTCATGAAAGAACTCGACACATAGAAATGGACTGTCATTTTATCAGAGACAAAATTCAAAACGGATGGGTAGTTACAAGACATGTCGGGTCTTCACATCAGCTGGCAGATGTTTTCACAAAAGCCTTGGGAAAAGAAAGTTTCATTCCCATGGTTCGCAAGTTGGGAGTTCTTGATATTCACTCTCCAACTTGATGGGGAGTGTTAGGAAAGTTGACCTCTTTGTGTTGATTTAGGAATGTTATTATTAGAGATTAGTTTCCTCTTTGTAACAGATTTGTATTCCTGATTTGTAGAATAGTAGCCTTGTAGAACAAGGAGTCCTCTTGTATAAATCATACTGTATTGATTCAATAATATTCATTCAATTACAAATCAAACTTTACACTGAAAGTGTAAAAGATAAAATGATAACAAGTTTAAATTGGTAATAATGTATACCATTATATGACACGACTTTTAAATGTGCTGCGATGATGATTGGTCTTGTTTTGATCAGCTGGAAAATATGAGCAGCTTCATTATCAACAAACTGATTCCACATGGTTAAAACCATTGGCTTCAATCTTAAAAAATAAAGAACAATCATTAAGATGACTATAATTTACAGTTAAGTTTAAATAGTAGTGTTTTTAAATAGTTGATCAAGAATAAAAGAAATTCTTACTCTTTGTTGATGACTATGAGTTCCTGAATTGTTGATGGCCCTTGTTTTGTTCTTATTTGGTGAGCAGGTTGCATATCAATTGCAATAGCAATAATATCTAAAAAAGTATAATAGGTTGTCAATATTAATTTTAATGCTGAAAATTTAGATAAAGAAAATGCACAAGTTAAGTTCTTACCAACTTGGGTAGCGCCATCTTTATGTGTGTCAAGATTAGCAAAAGGTACAAACTTGAAAGTCAATGGGACTGTGAATTTTTCATCTTTAATGTCCTCTGAACAAGAGTTTTGCTATTGATTGTCCACTGATATTCATTTTCGACGATTCTGTACTCTTGCTTTATTGGTTTTACATAAGCATTTGAGATACGATAACATTATGATACAATCAAAGTGTCTTTGAAAGTATCGATGTCACGGCCAAAAATACTTGAATTCGTGTACCCTGTGAATTATCATTGTAGATTATGAAATACAATAAATGAAAACTAATTTAATTTGTAATATCAGAAACAATGTTCTGTAATTAAATTAAATTAAATGACTAAAATTCTCTAAACATATACCCTATAGATGTTATTAACCAAGTATTTACTGAATTTTTATTAAATATTTCAACCCAAATAATGTGGTAAGTGGTTGTCATTGTACTCTTAACATATAAGTATCAGAGTATGGCCACCAATTTTGTGATTTCCTTCTATCTCCTTGCATACTTCATTACACCTACCTTTAAACTTTCCATAATACTATTGTATTACATATATAAACTTTTTCTTTTTATTTGTTATAAGAAAATAACAAAATAATTAATGATTTTTTGGTTTGTCCTATAATTATTTTCATACATTTGAATCAACCAGAATCAACCTCTGATATTTGTAAGCACTGTATTGTGATGTCCGCGGTAGTGTCTTCTCAGTAACCATTACTTTAACAGTCTCCTCTGATATTTGTAAGCACTGTATTGTGATGTCCGCGGTAGTGTCTTCTCAGTAACCATTACTTTAACAGTCTATGATTTGGTTGCGGGGAGAATTTCTTTTATCAGCTTTGTGGGTTTTGTCATTCTGTTGCTGTATATCCAAAAAAAAATACAGAAATTATTATCTTATAATACTGAAAATAAATACCCATCAAACACTTAAACATTCAAGACAAACCATCAAAGCCACATCCAATAACTTGAATAACACAGCCTGCTAAATAGTTCTGAAGCAACCTACGATAATATTCAACATAAAACAAAGGCAAGAATCGATGAATAACGTTTATTATCATGATGTTCGACAAGTATCTAAGATGCAAATCCACACACAATTACCTAAACCCTAAAAGTTATCATATTTTTTATTATATCTAAAGCCTAGAATATACAAAATTAAAATCAATATCAATTCAATCCAAACAATAAATAAATAGATCAAACAATAAAAGACACAAATTTCTTAAACCTGCTTGAACCAGCCGACCTTTTTTAAGGAAAAAATTATTTAAAAAAAAAAAACCCGACCCCTCCCTTATCTACAAAATTCATCAAAGTACAATACCCACTCCAATCATTTTCAATCACCCTCTTGTGACCCAACCATATCAAACCCAGAAAGTGAAGCCAGTGTAACCATAAGAAACAAAACAAATTGAATATCAATTACAAACTTACAACATAATAGCTGCTAACAAATTTCAAAAGATTGGGTCGAAATTTCAAATGCAACTTCAACAGATTTCAGAGAGAAGAAGAATTTTCTTGTTTAAACAAATTAAAAGAGTGAAATTAAAGAAACCAACACTTCACCTATTATTTGCACGCCTAAAAACAAACAAACTCAATACCTTGATCACAGATTTTCCCACTTCTTTTTTCAACCAAACCAATACCTCTCTGCTCCTTCGTTCTACCAACCAAGCACTTTTTGTGTATTTCTTTTCTTCATAGTTATCTATTTCAACCTTAGCCATCGATGCACCTATACTATAGGTAGAGTATGTGTGTGGCAATAGAGGGAGATGTCCAGCCAAGCCTACACAAACACTCAGAACGCTCTTTTTAATTGAAGATAAGAACGATCTTCTTTTCTTCATCTCAATCCTCTCTCTCTCTCTCCTCAACCTAGTTGTTGTGTCTTCAATTCTTTTAAATATGTTAAAAACGTGGGTCCCACGTATAATTCATTTGTTACAGTCCCTTTAAACAATTACAAAAAGCTACATTTGCAATTTCTAAAACAACCCCCAATTGTAAACATAAAATGACATTTATTGCTGTATAAGTCCCATGTATTTTCTGAACCTTCGAAGGTTTTTTTGGTCTTTCCACTGTTGAAAAATCAGTAAAATACATTTAAATTTCCAAATTACATATCCACCCAGCTACCAGATAAAACATTAACAATTAGTTAGAAAATATTGAAAAAAAACAAGGGCATATAAGTCTTTTTACAATGAAAAAAAAAATCACAACAAAATACACAGGGTTAAAAATATGGTCCGTTGTAAAAGAATTGAATAATAAATAAAGAAATAAAATGAGAGATGAGAGAGACACACGAGATAGAGAGAGAGAGCTTTTAGCTTTGTATTGATATTCTGGGAACCAACCAAACAATTACAAAGAAAGCCATATATATATATATATAGGCAATTTGTTTAACTTAATCATGAAGCAAGTGAGGAGATATTATGGGAGATATTATATGAGATATTATGGGAGATATTATGGGGAGATATTTGTGTGATATTTGTGTATATAACATGAAAGGAATTATTAAATTCCCGTTTTCACGTGCGTGTCTTTTAAATACAACCTAGAGAGTGTGTGAATGGGTTGTTAATCCGTTATTACCAAATTTTTTGGATTTTTCGGATTAGTCAATATTACAAATATAACCTCAATTCACAAAACAATATATCAAGTGTAAAGGTGCGGAAATATAAACGGCACTTGATTTTTACGTGGAAACCCTCAACAAGGAAAAACCACGGGCTGGTAAGTGCGCCACACTCGAACCTCGAATCCACTAATTGTGATAGCGTATACAACCTAATCCCGATTTGGTGGCCTAATCCCGGCCAATATCCCGCTACCACTACCCGCAGGCTTATAAAAGTGGACCTAGTCCAATTGCTCATGTGACCACCTAATCCCGGTGTCCGACCTAATCCCGGTCTATCACACAAGACTTACTTCTCCGAAGAGATCACACCCTAAGTGAATATGCAATGATATCCAAATATGCAAGAAGTGCTAGGGTATACTAAATGCTTATCTATGATTATATGATGTCAATAAAATCAATCCTAGATATGAAAATAGCTATATGACATGGCATAATAGCTTAGCTATGTTAAGGATAACCAATCCTAAATACAATAGCTATCACAAATAACCCACAAACATTCAAAAGATTAACTAGTTGATTAAAAGACAATATATCAACCTAGTTATCAATAAATCACACAAGAATGTTTATGGCATAGCTTTTAGGTAATAATGACCTAATCAATTAAGCTATCACAAATTAACCCAATCAACACATAATCTCAATCATGTATGTAGAAATTAATCTAAACACATACAAGTAATAAATGAGATAAAATTGATAAGTAAAAACACTAAGATTAGATGAAATTAGTGTTCAACAAATCATACCATGTGTGTTGAAGAAGACCCATGCATTAGCACATACTAGATGATCCTAGATGATGTTTAGATGTTGATTTATGCATGTGGAAATGGGTTGAGAGAAATAAATATGTAATCTTTAAGCTTTTTCTCTCAAGTCTCTCTAAATATCTCTCTAAGGTTCTTAGAATAGAAGACTTGAGTTCTGAACCAGAGATAAGGATTTATTTATAGAGACCAAAAACAGGGCAGGTGAAAAGTCAATTTTGCCCTTGAAATCGCACGATCAGCGGTTTCAATCGGCAGTCGAGACCGTCGAATTGAACCGTCGAATGACTCCCGAGTGCATCATGAAACATCGACGACTTCATTCGGCGGTTTCATAACTGCCGATCATAACCGCCATTTGGACCCGAGATATTTATTTCAATCAGGTCTTGATTGACGGTTTCTAACGGCGGCCAGGCCGTCGATCTCAACCGCCGTTTCACCAAAAAGGTGAAATCAAAGGAGAAGCCAAGGGCAACTCCAACGACGATCATCACGCTAAACCATGCACACAAACGTGCACGCACGGACGTTTCCGAACATCATTCAGGAAACGAATTATATCACACTTAAAGCTAACATACAAGAAGTGCACGTGTGGGTATTGAATGCATCCTAATGCCTAACTTGTCATGGTATTATCATAGAACAAGATGCAATCAATTCAACATGCATGAATAAAATTCATGGCTTTGCATCTTAATGCTTAAACATGTCATGGCATTTTAATAACCTAGATGCAATCAAATAAAACATGCAAGAAGAGATGATCAAGAACATGCATGCACAAATATAAAACACACAACATACAAGAATAAGATTTATGCATGAGTTGTGTGTGTGTGCAACTAGATCTCTTCAAAGCAAGTAAGCACTATAATATACCTTTGGTGCTTCTTCTCTTGAGGTCTTGAGCGGGGCCTTGGTTGTACAAAACACAAACTATCAAAAGCCTAAGCTACCCTTACATCAAGCCCCACATGTGGTTTGTCTACGAAATAAATCAATCAATAAATGAGAATCCTTACATAACACATGTGGTAAAAGCCACATATATTATAACACTCCCCCTTGGATTTATACCACATGTATTAATTTTCTAGGGAAAAAACCCAATGGGATAAAACCTAGGCAAAATATATACAATGATCTTCTGGATCTTGTGGTGCTGGACGTTCTCAAAACTATCTCGTTAAAAACCTTGTCAGGAAAACTCAGTGGGATAAAATCTGATCGAAGGGAAAAAGAGTATAGTATACATATGTCTGTTCTGAACTTTGCTCCCCCTGATTGTCTCGTTAAAAACCTTGTTAGGAAAACCCAGTGGGACAAAACCTGATAGAAGGGAAAAAGAGTTTAATGCAAATATGTCAATAGTTAATGCTTTCTTTAAGACATTCACTCATTTATACTTTGCTAGGGAAAACCTAGTGGGATAAAAACCTGAGTAAATATATTCATTAATCTGTCTGATCAAAGTAATATTTATGATAATTTTATGGATCAAGGTAACATATATACGATGATTAGCAAGATCAAAGTAATATTTACAGTAATCCTTTTTATCAAGACTACATATATACGATGATCAATTGGATTAATGCAATATTTATGATGATCTTCATGAATCAAAAGATTTTTGGGTGTGCTTAAATAATTGCCTCATTAAAACCTTATCAAGAAAACCCAATAGGACAAAAACCCGATTGAAAGGTAAAAGAGTACAATACACATATGCCCCAATATAATTAATATACTTTATTTGATATGCTCCCCCTGATGGGACGCTCCCCCTGATAAAAGTTCTTTTAAACCAATTTTCTAGATTGCTAAACTGGGGTATATAGATGTTTATTTCATGAAATGAAATAACATCATAAATGATTGGAGGGAGTATAATCAAAAACTTGCTTTATGGAGTAATATCCATATGGAATCTTTTCAGAATCTTTTCAACATATTTTGATTGATGGACAAACATTCAATTTGATCAATGCTCGACGTTCAGGTCGAGACAATATTTCCTTTCCCATGTCTTTGATATTTAAACTAATTTACCAAAAATTAAAGAGTTTTCAAGAGCTCTCCAGGAGCTCCAATTAAATTCATATCATCAACATATGTTGTGAATATAATAAATTCGGATTCTAATATCTTTGCGAAGACACTTGGGTATATAATATAATTATTATACCCTTATTTTATCAAATATTCAATGAGACGGTTATACCACATCCGTCCAGATTGTTTTTAATCCATATAAGGATTTGTATATGTTCATCAAATACAGATTACGAGATCTCGATTTATATGCTTCTAGCATTTTTAATCCTTCATGGATTATAAATATCTGCATTGAGTGAATCATATAGATAAATGATTACTACGTCTGAAGACGCATTTCAAGCCTTTCAAAGGCAGCCAAATTTATTAAAAATTCGGAACGTAATTGTATTCATCAATAGTGAATACCAAGTTTCTGTAAGAAACCTTGTATTACGAGTCGTGGTTAATTCATATCTCACGATCTCGTTTTTCTTATTACGTTTTCGTATAAAAACCCATCAGTATCCAATTAGTTTGACATCTCTAAGAGTCTGGAGTACTATTGGTCTAAATACTTTATGTTAGGCATATGAATGCAATTTTTCTTGAATTGCTTCTTTTCACTTAGGCCAATCATGCCTTTTATATACAATCATTGATATTATGAATATCATAATTATCATTTATAATTTCAGTAGCACTACTGTGTATAAAAATACATCATCAATGATTGTTTCTTTATGGAATCCCGTGGAAGAGAGATGAGAGAGATTCCTAGAGAGAGAAACTCCCGTGCTTTAGGTAAGGAAAATGATAGATTCTCGAAAGGGGTCATCTTTGAAGGCGGCAAAGACTTTAGAGAAGGATTGGTGTCTGTATTCATAGGCAATCCCAATCCAGTGGTTGATTCGGTGGCTTTATGGGGCATTTTTAAGGTCTTTGGTAAGGTGAGGGACATGTTTTTCTCTAAGAAAACAGTCCATAATAGAGGTTGCTTTGCTTTTGTTAGATTCCAGACTTTGGAGGAGGCAGAAAGGGTCGCTAAGAAGGTGCATGGAATGCACGTATATGGATGGCCGATCGAGGCAAAAGTGGCTTCCTATGACTAGAACAACGGCCGTAAAATGACCAATTTCGGAAGATCTCTTTATGGGCAGAACAAGGGATTGGGGAAGGAAAAAGGAAGCCATTTTGAGGACTCTTTCAGCAGAACACAGTCAAAAGCAGGAAAGTCCTACGCAGAAGCTGTGAAGGAATCTAGATATAGAAAGGATAAGACAGAGAAGAGCGCGAATGAGGCAGCAAAAAATATGACTATGACTTGGGCAGGGACGTATGAGGTGGAAGAATGGCTAACCAAAAGTGCGGTGGGTGTTCTAAAAACCTTTGAAAGCATTGAGGTGGTTAACCAAAAGTTGAATGATAGGGGATTTGAATATTCCTCAACATATTTAGGGGGAAAGAACATAGTTTGGACTTTTTCATCCTCTTGTGAGAGGGATGGTTTCATTAACGATCGGTTCTTATGGAATGAATGTTTCTCCTCAGTGAAAGAATGGTGCGTAATGTCGAACTCACCGGAGTTGAACAAGATAAGTTGGGTGGAGGTTCATGGTGTTCCCTTATACTGCTGGTGTAAGGATTTCTTTTACAAATTAGGTGGTCTAATGGGTGAAGTGCTGTGTTTAGATAGACCCACGGAGTCAAAACAGAGATTGGACATGGGAAGAATGCTGGTGCTAGCTTCTTTAGACAAGCCATTATCGTGTGTGATAGATGTGAGAGTGGGGAGGCGTTCTTTTCCGGTGAAGTTAATGGAATGTCAGGTCCCGGCAATTGATGTATGGGTTACCAGGCAGCTGGGGTTGAGGCCAGCACATTTAAATTTGAATTCTAGTCCAGATTGGGCAAGGACTGACAAGTTATGGAAGGTGTCTGATAGGTTGTTTTTCGATGTAAAGGAAAGTGGCCCTGCTAGGATCAGAGTAGGGGATAGGGAGGCGGGGTCTGTAAGGTACAGAGAAAAGAAGGAGGTGAGAAAAGATTTCAGTAAACCGATTTTGGGAAGTCCCATCGTGGAAAGGAAAGAAGTAGGTGGAGAAAATATGGTCTTGGAAAAGGGCAAAGGTCAGTGGTGTCAGAATGTTAGAGCTGCAAAGAGGCAACAAGGTGGCAGAGGAGATGTGAAAATAGGGACCCAGAGGAAGCAGGATTATAGGGGGAGTTCGGAAGATACTGACTCCAGCTCATCAGGTTCTGATTCGGAAGATGGGCTGCTTCGAAATGGGCTATTGTGTAAAGGGGAGTGCTCAAAAGTTGGCCCATTAGGGAGAAATGTTTCCCATGGGCCTAGTGAAGATTTGAGAGTCATTGGGTCTCCTGTATCCAATATAGAAGCCTTCAGTAGGAAAGGTAGAATTTGGGCTTATAAGGAGGCAGCTGGAGCTAAAGGGGATAAAGGAGAGTCAGGCCCAAGTGTTTTAAATAGGGACGGTAGTAAGGATAAGGGTCTGAGTGACAGTGAAAACTAGAGTTCTGCTGAGAGTAGAGATTCCTCTTCTATTCAGGAGGTGCCAGAAACGCAAATGGTCATTGAGCAGGGGATAGAGATTGTGGTTGACTTGAGAGAACAAGAAAGAGAAGCTGTGTTTCAGAAGAGTGGTGCAGAAGATATGAGTGCCGATGTGTCAGTAGATCATGGACCTCAGGCTGAAGACAATCGAGGAGGTTTGGCAAAACCAGGTAGTGAGGAGAGCAACCCTAAATCTGTGAAAAAGAAGAGAGGCAAAGGTCAGTTTTCTTCCATTAAAACTCATCCCATGAAAACTAGAGGTCTGAAGAGCAGCACAGAGTGTGGAGCCAAACAGAGGAAAGTGATTTGGAATTTTGAAGAAGAGATTGCGAAAGTAATTGAAATGGGGGTTGCTAGGAGACTGGAGAGAGAGACTAGAGATAAAGAAGTTTCGAGTAGAACATCTTGGAATACAGAGGAGGAGGTAGCTAACATCTTAGAAATAGGGGCAGCTCTTGGTTTTGATTTCAAGGGCCAGGAAGAGGAAATTGTTGAATACTTATCGGTGAGAGAAAGGGAGGAGGAGAATAGGGATGGATTCTAAGGTGCACGGTGGTGTGTGGGATTGGGTTTGTGATTTTTCTATGTTAGCTCTTTCTTGGAATGTGAGAGGGTTTGGGAAAGAAGGAAAAGGTTAGGAAGGTTAGAAAAATGGTGTTGTCCCAGAATCAAGCTGTCTTATTTGTTCAAGAATCCAAACTTGGGTCTATTGATAGTAGGATTTTTAGAGGGCTGGGAGGTTCTGTGCTAACTCGTGGTATTGGGGTGGACACGGTAGGATCAGCTAGTGGTTTGTTATCTTTATGGAATGAAGATTTAGTGACAGTAAAAGATTGTATCTCTAGTAATTGGTGTATTATTTTGGTGGGCACCTTGATTAAGCCTAATCAAGAGGTGGTGCTGTGTAATGTGTATGCTCTTAATTCTGAAAAGGAAAGGAAGGAATTATGGGATTTTATTCTTAATGTTCAACAGTCGTTCCCAATTCCGTGGTGCATGGGGGGAGACTTCAACACAGTTCTGGTATAATCGGAAAGAAAAGGGGGTTTGTTCTATAAATGGTCCACTAGGGCTTTCAATGCTTTCATCCTTCAGGCCAAAGTCGTTGACATTCCCTTGAGAGGGGGAGCTTTCACTTGGTCTAATAACAGAGTTGGCGGGTGTTGGGCGAAGCTTGACAGATTTCTAATTTCTCCTATATTGCTATCTTAGTTCCCGAATTTGGAGCAATTCAGATTACATAGGAACATTTCAGATCATTCAGCTATTTCTCTAGGGGAGGTGAAGGCAAGCTGGGGGCCTGGCCCTTTCAGGTTTGAGAGTAGGTGGTTGGAGAATAAAGACTTTATGAATGAGATCAAGAGGGAGTGGGTTTGTAGGACAGAAACAAGGAATAGTGGCAGCGGGCTGCAGGTGAAACTAAAAAGGGCAAAAGGCAATATCAAGAGGTGGGCAGTGGCTAGAGTTAAGGACCGTGACTCCACAAAAGAGTTAGAGGAGAGGCTGTTAAAGATTGATAATAGGGCTATCATCAGTGGGTGGTCGGATGAGTTACGGAAAGAGAGATTGGAAGCTATGACTAATCTCTA
Organism: Acer saccharum; assembly: GCA_030490815.1. Taxonomy (NCBI): domain Eukaryota; kingdom Viridiplantae; phylum Streptophyta; class Magnoliopsida; order Sapindales; family Sapindaceae; genus Acer; species Acer saccharum. Next base: position 28,121,892 of record CM059867.1, read on the forward strand.
GAAGGCTTTGAGACGTGAGGAGCAGTATTGGCGTCAAACGTCTCAAGTAAAGTGGCTTTTGGATGGAGACCGTAACACTCGTTTCTTCCATTATATGGCAAGTGGTAAACGGAGGAAGAATTTTATTGAGAATTTATCCTTTGATGGGGTGTCTAGATTTAAACCGGAGGAGGTGAGAAGCGGGGTGGTCGAGTTTTTTCAGAACCATTACAAGAATTTGCCATGGAGGAGACCTAGAATCAATGAGCTGTCGCTCAAGAAATTATCTGTTGGTGACAGTAGGTCCTTGGAGGAGAGATTTAGCTTAGACGAAGTATGGGAGGCGTTAAAGAGTTGTGACGGGAATAAAGCGCCGGGGCCAGATGGCTTCAATCTCAGTTTTATTAAGGAGAACTGGGATGTCATTAGTGGCGATTTTATGAAGTTTATGGATGAGTTTCACAATAATGGGTCAGTTGTGAAGGAAACAAATAGGTCTTTTATCGTGCTCATTCCTAAGTGTTCGAATCCTGAGACTATGAAAGATTTTAGGCCTATTAGCCTAGTGGGGTCTCTGTACAAGATTCTGGCAAAAGTCCTGACTAATCAGATGAGGAGGATTATTGATCTAGTGGTGGGTGAATCGCAAATGGCGTTTGTGAGGAATCGCCAAATCTTAGATGGATTTGTTATTGCGGAAGAAATTATCCATCATTGGAAAAGAAATAAAGAGGGGGGCCTTATGGTTAAACTTGACTTTGAGAAGGTGTATGATAGCCTTGATCATTCCTTCCTTGATTTCATTTTGCAAGAAATGGGTTTCGGGGAGAAATGGAGACAGTGGATGAGGAAATACAGGCATTGTATTTCCTCCCCATTGATCTCCGTATTGGTGAATGGCAACCCCACTAGCGAATTTGGGTTGGAGAGAGGCCTTCGCCAAGGAGATCCTCTATCTCCGTTTTTATTCAATGTGGCGGTGGAGGGGTTGAGTGCTCTATTCAAGAAAGCGGAGGAGTTAGGTATGATGAAAGGGGTCTCGTTCAGGGAGGACAACGTAAAAGTGTCACATTTACAATTTACGGATGATACTATGCTATTTCTCCAATCGAAGAAGGATTATTTAGTGAACGTTATGAGAATTTTGAAGTGTTTTGAGGTGGCCTCTGGGCTAAAAATTAATTTTTGAAAATCTTGTGTGGTTCAAATTGGGTTGGGCAGTAACAGGGAGGTTAATTGGGCGGCTATGATGAATTGTGCTAAAGGTTCGTTACCTATCACGTATCTTGGGCTGCCCCTTGGAGGTCGTCCTTCGTCTAAGTTGTTTTGGAATGACCATGTCAGACGAATTGAGAATAGGATGGCCCCGTGGAAGAAATTGTTCTTGAATAAAGGTGGTAGATTGGTTCTTATCAAAGCAGTCATGGCAAGCATCCCGAATTACTATATGTCTGTTTTCAAAATGCCGGTGGGCGTGTCGCAAAAAATTGAGAGGCTTCAACGGGGTTTTTTTGGGGGGGATGGGATAAAAAAAAAGGAAGATGCATATGATTAAATGGGATTCCTTGCGTAAATGTAAGGAAAAATGAGGTCTTGGTATTGGTTCTACGTTGGATAAAAATAGAGGGCTCTTATCTAAATGGATTTGGAGATTTGGGAAGAAAGAGTCAACTCTCTGGAAACAGGTTATCTGCGCGAAATACAAAGTTCCCTTGAACTCCTTGAGTTGGGACTGGAATGGAGGGGCAGCCAGCTCCTTTTTTATTAAGGCCGTACATGGCCTCCTTGAGCAAGGATCGGTAATAGCAAAGGTTTTGTCTGATGGTTTTCAAGTGGTTGTGGGAGAGGGAGATAGAATTAGACTTTAGGAAGATTTGAGGGTTGAAGGTGTGAAATTCAAAGAGGTTTTTCCTAGGATTTATTCTTTGGCTGTCAATAAAAGTGGATGTGTGAAGGAGTTTGGGAGTTGGGTTGATAGAGAATGGAGATGGAATATTGTGATGCGGAGACCCTGTTTTAATTGGGAATTAGAGCAATGGGAGGCTTGCCTTCAATGCTTAAATGAGTGTAAAATTAGGCAGTTTGTTCCGGATTCGTTTGGGTGGTCTTTGTGCACGGACGGAAATTTCACTGTCAAATCTGTGTGGAAATCTATGGAGGACAGAACTGTAGTGGATGGTATGGAGTTTAATAGCATGTGGAGGAAGTTATGCCCTCCTAAAATTGAGATTTTTGCGTGGCAATTATTGAATGGGAGAATAACCGTGAGGGATGTTTTGAAGAGGTTTGGGCTGCTTGATAATGATAATGCTATGTGCCCTATGTGTGAAGAGTGTGAGGAGACCATTGACCACCTCTTCCTTCACTGTAAGTGGGCGTGGAAGCTGTGGTCTAGCTGCATGGAGTGGTGGAATGTTAGCTATTGTGGTACAGAGACTTTGAGGGGTTGGTGGAATGGATGGCTTGGCATTTGTCCTAGAAGAAATATGGAGAGAGCTTGGTTTTCTATTTTTTTCACAATGGTGTGGACGATTTAGGAATCGAGGAATGACAGAGTCTTTAAAGGGGTTACGGTGCCTAGGGAGCAAGCGATGGATATGGTGAGGTTTCGCTTTGTTTGGTGGTTCAAGAACTTAGGGAAGGGTTCTAAGGAGTCTATCACAATTCTGCTCCTAAATCCTGCTGAAAGGTGTGTGGACAGTAGAAAGGTTAAAATTCAGAAGCTTAAAAGGTGGATTCCTCCTGAAATGGACTCCCTAAAATTCAATGTTGACGGTTCGGTGAGGTCTTCTAGAGATCAAGCGGGCATTGGGGGAGTGTTAAGGGACAGCAAGGGCGATGTGTTGTGTTTCTTCTCTGAAAACGTAGGTAAGAAAGACGTGATAACCGCTGAGATCCTAGCCATTGCTAAAGCCTGCCATCTTTACGCCTCTAGACAAGATCTGAAAGACAAAAAAAATCGTGATTGTTAGTAACTCTAAGACGGGGGTCTCCTGGATTAATAGTAGTGGTGTTGGAAACTGGAATCTGCTGCATATTATTCTTGAGATTCGCAGCCTTCTTGGGGTCTTGGTTCAGACTCAGGTGGAATTCAGTCCTAGAAACACCAACGATTTTGCTGACCTATTGGCTAAAAAAGGAGCTGAGGGAGATAAGGAGTTGGTTGAATGGCCTCTGAATTGATCTTGCTCTGCTCTTCTGTTTTGTTTCCCTGCTGTCTTTCGTTTTTGTGTATTTCTGCTGGTGTTTGTGTTGCTTTCTTTTATGGTTTTCTTGTTGTTGCTGGCGGGTGGGGGTTCTTGTGGGTTGTGTGGTCTTCTTGTGGGGTTTGCCTGTCAAACTCCTACGACAGGGGCTGGTGTGCTGCCCTTGTCGCAAGCGTTTGCAGCTGTTTTGTTTGGCCTTTGGCCTCTTAATAAATTCTGCCTTTCAAAAAAAAAAATGATTGTTTCTTTATGATTCCACATTTATCTTATATGATTTATAGAAATTTTCTCAATTTCAATATACTTGAATCTCTATTGAGATTTCTTCCATTTCAATGGATTTAGTCACTATATGGACTTTATAGAAATTTTCTTAATTTCAATATAGTTGTATCTCTGTTGAGATTTCTTTCCATTTCAATGGATTTAGTCATTTCATAGACTCGTATAGAAATTTTCTCAATTTCAATATACTTGTATCTCTGTTGAGATTTCTTCCATTACAGTGAATTTAGTCATTTCAAAGACTTGTATCTCATTAGATATATCAGACTCTTACAGAGTTGATTTAGAGAAAGTGGATTTATTTATAACTTAAGTTTTGCTCACATTAGGATCCTGATAACAATACCTTTAAAAAAGGTTCATAAGCTTATGATATGCATCAAATGATTTATTTGTTGTCATTTACTTTAATCATTCTTTTAAGAACAATCACTCGGCCGGGATTTATGAGATGACAACTTATAAAATCTTGTTACCTTTAATATATCAGGTAACAAATTAATAATTATTTGATGATTAATTATCATTCGTATTTGAGTGATACAAAGATTGAAATGAGACACATTTATATATATAGAGAACCGAGCCGGCATCTCTATTTTGTATAAGAGTAACTTTTCATTTACTCTTTCTGAAGAAACTTTCCATTTGGAAATTAATCAATATAATAATATACAGATTGTGTGTAAAAATATAAACTATCAAAAGTTTAAATGATCTAATTGGAAGATTAATCAAAATCAATATTAATCTCATAATGATATATAATTCTTATCTTAGATCATGATAGAGATTAAATAAGGAGATATACTACACAATTAAATATCTTAAAAATGTGAGCAATTCAATGACCAATTACAAGTTGTAATGGTAAATACCGATGATAGGTAGTGAGTCATAGATGAATGCATCAACATGTAATATAGAATGTCCCATATAGAAATCGGTAATTGTATTGAAATAATAAAGTTCTCGTAATTACCTGGAGACGTTTGATAAGCAATTCCACTGATCCATTCTAATTATGAGTACATGCGAAAAGCTGGATGTTGAATGTCGATCTCAACTGGAGATGTTTGATAATACACAAACATATGACCATCACATAGATGCATCAATCAGTACCATAAAATAACGGAAGGATTCATTTGGTGGATAAATATATCCATATATACCCCCCTTGAATGATGGGGATTCAAACCAACTTTAGAATAAGATGGTTTATTTTGTGGATGAATATATCCACATACAACCCATTTTTGATCAATGATATAATCCAGATGATAAATCACACAGCTTTTCTATGATGAGTTTTAGCCTAAATCATGCACAGATATTGAACACTCTTTATTATTCATAGTTTTAATATGACATTAATAAAGTTATATATCTTTGATCTAAGCAGATTTCTTTATGTTCTGCTTAAATGATATAAAGTATCATTGATACACAATTTAATACCATATGGTAATAAGGTTATTGCTCTTCTAGAGCCCTTAATCAGATCCACTGGATTTGATATGGTATTAACATTATATGCTTTTGAACTAAACATATTTCTTTATGGCAGGGCCGCCCTGAGATTTTCAGGGCCCCAGGCGAATTATAGAAAATGAATTTACGGGGCCCTGAGATTTCAAGTTGAGATTTTGTATCTGAATTATGTATTTTCGTAGCAAGATTTAAGAGAGTTTTGAAGAACCTTAATTTGATTTTGATTGTGCTATGGAAAATCCACAACCAATTTGAACCAAACAAAGTCGATCATCACCACCAAACTCACTTACAAAGTTATTGATCTTTTCCTATTTAAATTCTAACAATCTAACAAAAAAGAGGTTTATCAAAAAAATAATAATATTGATTTAATTATTAATTACCTTTCATTCTTTGAATAATGACTTCAAGAATGGGTGAACGACTTCAAGTTTAGATTACGGATCTGAAATCTAAAATTTCGTAGCAAATAGCAAGATTTAAGAGAGTCCTAATTTGATTTTTGTTCAATTTCGATTTCTGGTTGGTTACTCTAATAAGAGTAGTATTATAATGTAGTTTTTCGTTTTTTAGAATGATAATTGAGTTGTAGACCTTTCTTAAAAAGAAATATGTTTGATGGGCTTATTTTGTACTCATTTTATGGGTTTGTTAGTTTAAAAAAATTAAAGATTCAGTGGGCCTATATTTTAAACTCATTTATGGGCTTGTTAGTTTAAATTCATATATAGGTTATATCTGAAATCAATTTTTTTATTTTTAACTTTGGGGGCCCTTACAGATCGGGGGCCCTAGGCGGCCGCCTCACTGGGCTCCCCCTAGGGCCGGGCCTGCTTTATGGTCAACTTGAATAATATCAAGTATCATTGATACATAATTTAGTATTATTTGATAACAATATCATGGCTCTTCCAGAGCTTTCTATCAGATCTGTTGGACCTAATACATCAATAACATTTGCTTTCAGCGAAGTAGAATTCATAAAATATTTCTGACTTCACAGAATTATATGAGTCGTTGTCATTTTATATCTCATGTGAAATGATAATAATCCCCACTCTTAAATATATATATATATATATATATAGTTAAAGAGAAATTACAAAACTGCCCTTGTTTTTGTAAACTTAAGGAAAGGTCCCTCAAATTTTTTATTAATTATAAATCAACCCCAAAACTCTTTGAAAATTGCAAACTGTACCAATAAGTTTTGGTAATTATAAATTGATCCAAAATTTTGTCAAAATTACAAAACAGCCCAAGATAATTGCAAAACAGTCTATCAAGAATATCGAATTCTCCTTTTCAACAACTCTGAATTTTTCTCTCCAGGAGCATCAAACACGAATGAAATGGATAAAATATTACATCCAGTTTCATTATACGTTAGGATCTTAAATTCTTTATGTGATACTCACATCATCCTGTTGGATGTGTATGAAATAGATAAAATATTATTTTCAATTTCATTATACGTTAGGATCTTAAATTTCTTTTATGATACTCACACTATCTTGTTGGATGTATAGATCCTTCTTTGAATATTGCTCTTTATGAGTATCAAGTATGTATGAAATGGAAAAAAAAAAATGATCAAACACGTCATTTCATCTCCTCAAATGAAAAAAAAAAAAAAAAAAAAAAAAAATCTATCATATCATATCCTTTTATTTCATCTCATCAAAGATCAAACAATATAAAAAACCAAGTTCTATTTCATCTCATCAAAGATCAAACAATATAAAAAATCCAGTTCTATTTCATCTTGTCATTACTTTCTTTTTCTACGAGATATATATATATATATAGATATATATATATATGTTGAACACAAGATCTGAAGTTGAGCTCCCATATCTGGTTATGGTGGAGCAATCAGCGTAAGGGGAGGTTAGGTTCGAAGTTTGAACCTCCCCCTGATGCGGTGGTGGAGGAGCACTACCAAGAAAGAAAGAAAAAAAAAAAAAAAAAAAAAAAAAAAAGGGCTATTGGGACAATTTTTTTCCGTCCCAATAGCCCAAAAACCGTCCCAATAAGTCTATTAAGACAAATAAAAATTGTCCCAAATTCCGTCACCTCAGGTTGGTCGCAATAGCTTCTTTAGAACGAAAATTGAAATTCGTCCTTTAAAACTATCTATAGGGACAATTTTAGTTCGTCCTAATTGATAATGTATATGGACAAAAATATTCGTCCCAATAGACAACTTGTAGGGACGAATTGTATTTTCGTCCCCTTTGACAACCTATAGGGACGAAATATTTCGTCCCTTTAAATAATTTTTCGTCCCTTTAGATATCCTATAGGGACGAAATTAAAAATAAATAAATAAATGTTGCCTTCAAACGACCAGGCCACCCACCCACGCACAAACCCACCAGCCATCCCACACAAATCAAATTTAATTGGTGTCCTTATGGTGAATTGAACCCTGCACACACACGCCCACCCACCTTGCTACTCCTTTGATTGTGATAACAAAAGCATAATTTTTATATATAACCTCTACTTGTTATTAATTTTTTATTGTTTATTTTTCAATCAATTTTTTTTGTAGATTGATTCCACTAATTTAAATTTTATTTTATATGATAAACAAATTGATATTAAAAAACATTTATTATAACATTTAATTAAACTATTTTGTTCAAATAATATATTGTCAGATCAAAGGGTCAATCGTTAATCGTACTCGGAATTAGAAATGACCCCGGTTCGAGTTCCGGTTCTCGATTCGGAACCAGCGGTTTCGATTTTCGATTCGGGTTTACAAAATATTCGAAGAATAAAATGAAAATGCTCAACAATGGAAGATTCAAAACCAAAAAAAATCCTCGTAGCGCCACTAAACTAATTATCCAATGATGTTCAACCTCCATTGGAGGTCTATTAAATAGACCTCTATGAAGAAGATGAAAGAATAATAAAAAAATAAAAATAAATAAAAACTTCAAAGTAAGAGAATGTGTGTAAAGTAAGGGCATTTTTGTCCGTTCACCATAATAGGTGCCTTTTAAACTTAAGTTATTAAAGTAGTGACTTTCCTACAAAACCACTTTAAAAAGGTGACATTTTCCACCATTTCCACGTTTTGATTTTTGATTCGGAACCAACAGTTTTGGTTTCGGTTCCGACAGTTCGGTTCCGATTCCAACGGTTCAATTCCTTTTTAAAAAAATAATAGAAAACCTTTCAAGACTAATAGTTATTGATCCTTATGAAGAACTTGTTGGGAAAAAACAAAATTCATCTCGATAGAGAACCACTTTGGACGAACAAAATGATCCATATTGCATCATTTTCTAATTTATATGGTAATTTAATTATTAATCTATCTTTAAGGAAAAAATTTCAAAAAAATAAATCAAGAATTTTCAATAAAATTAATTAATTATTATAATTTTAAATAAAAAGAAAACATATTGGGACGAAAATAATTTGTCCCAATAGACAGTCTATTGGGACGAATTATATATTTCGTCCCAATAGATGTCCTATTGGGACGAAAACAATTCGTTCCTAAAGGTCAACAAAATTAATTAATTATTATAATTTTAAACAAAAAGAAAACTTATTGGGACGAAATAAAATTTCTTCCCAATAGGCAGTCTATTAGGACGAAATAAATAAACGATGTAGGGACACATATGAATGCAATGTATGTGTGTGCGGTTTGCTCAACGATGCAGGGACACACATGTATGAATTGTGTGTGTGCGCTAACGCCTTGCAAGATGAAGAAGTATCTTGTTATCTTAGCATCCAAGGATGTGTTTTTCCTCTTGAAGATGATATTTGCATAAGAAGTTGCTTTTCTCATTTGAAGCTCCTTTTCACCAAGAACCACTAAGCAATTAACAAATACAAATAAAGAGAGTTTTGCAATGGAATCAAGCCAATACAAATCTAGGACCTTACAAGTTTGCCATCGCCTATTCTGTTAAAAACACCATACCTAAACCCCTACAAATCATCATTGTATCATTCAACTATACGTTATTTATAAACGAAAAGAATCATTCCTCTATCTTTTTGATACATATACTTGTTTTTCCTCATCTCTAACCATTTTTGTATTTATCTCATTTTTGTTGGGAACGTGGTATCAAACGTGATACTTCTCCAAGTGTGACCTACTAAAGTCATGGTTTAAAAGTTGTTAATTGGAAATCCATCCCTCTAGCATTTTTCCATTAACAAATATCTAAGGGAATTTTAGACTTTTCACACTAACAAAACAGTCAAATGTTAAATATAACTGTTCACCGGTAACGGTAATGGATGTGTGTAATTTTGGATAAAAATTGAATATGGCTGCAATTATACCGAAACTTGGGTATGTTTGTGCAATTTACCCTAAAAATGATGGTCATCATAACATATGTTTCAATAATTTATTATCAACATGAGATAAAGTTATATAAAACATCTAATTGATTTTGACTGAATTTCACTTCTACCAAAGAGAATTTCATCAGATGTTCCTTGGAAACACACGCTATTATAAGAACAAACAAACTGCATATCTTTTTTTTGTTTTGGAAGGCAAAGATTTATTAAAACCAAAAGCAGGCCAACAAGAGCCACAAGACAACAAACGAGAAAGAAAACAATAGAGCAAACACCAGGCAATGGACGCCCCAAAAACAGAACAAACCCGCCAGCAGACAGAACAGAACACCCAAACAAAGCGCCAAAACACCCCCAGACACCACAACCCCTAACAACAAGGAAACCAAAACGAAGCCTACTCAAATGTCACCCCATTCCACAAAGTCCCCAAACATGCTGGAACCATCTTAGCCAAATTGCAAATTGCATATCTAAAATCTGAATTTACATAATAAAATTAGAACATGTTGTGGGATTCCAATATCAGAAGTAAATTTAGAATATTAATCATCTAGAGGCAATTAATTATCAGTCTAATACATAAATTTTCATACAATGTTGTACAAGACCACAGATATTACTCCGTACAAAATATGCCAGATGATCACCACCATCATGATCGATATCGTGATGACCGATGAATGACGATGATCATCCTATATATATATATATATATATATATATATATATGGTGAACTCCATAACTAGCCAAAAAATTATGGGGTTTATTGTTTTTGTCCATGATTATTATTTTTATTGTTTTTGTCAACAAATGCACATTTTGGACAAGATTGCCCTTCTTTACAAATTTTTTTTTTCCTCTCTCATATTCTCACGCCTCCTTTTTATTTCTCTCCTTCTTCTCTCTTTCACGGCTTCTCTCTCTCATGGGTTCATCATCATCTTCTTCTTCTTCTTCTCTTTCTCTTTCTCTTTCTCATTTTTTTTTTTCAGATTTAAAAAAAAAAATTCAGGTTTTTTTTTAAAGGAAAATTTTCAGGTTTGGGAAATTTCTGAAAATTTTCCAGATTTTTGAAAAAAAATTCAGTTTTTTTTTTTTTGAAAAATTTTCAGATTTAAAAAAAGGTTTGTATTTGAGTGTTAGTTGTTGATTTGTGATTGTATTTAAATTTAGGTTGGGGTTGTTTTTATGAATGGTGGGAGTTGTGTTTAGGTTTGGGTTTTGTTGAAAAAAAAATTAGATTTTTCGGATTTGATCTTTTTCAAACAAACTTTTCAGATTTTATTTTGTTTAAACACACCAGGCCACGAATTAAACACACCAGGCAAACGAATTAAACACATCAGACAAAATGAATTAAACACACCAGACAAAATGAATTAAACACACCGGACTAATTAAACACACCAGACCACCAATTAAACACACCAGACAAAAAAAATTAAACACACCAGGGCAAAAACAATTAAACACACCAGGCAAAATAAATTAAACACACCAGACCACCAATTAAACACACCAGACAAAAACAATTAAACACACCAGGGCAAAAAAAATTAAACACACCAGGCAAAATGAATTAAATACACCAGACCACCAATTAAACACACCGAACTAATTAAACACACCAGGCAAAATGAATTAAACACACCGGACTAATTAAACACACCAGACTACCAATTAAACACACCAAGGCAAAAAAAATTAAACACACCAGGGTCTAGGGTGTTTAATTGGTTTGCACTGGTGTGTTTAATTGATTTGCACTGAGGTGTTTAATTGGTTTGGCCTAGGGTGTTTAATTGGTTTGCATTGGTGTGTTTAATTGGTTTTTCTCTGGTGTGTTTAATTCATTTTGTCCAGTGTTTAATTGGTTTTTCTATGGTGTATTTAATTCATTTGGTTTTTCTATGGTGTGTTTAATTCATTTTGTCCGGTGTGTTTAATTGGTGGTCTGGTGTGTTTAATTAGTCCGGTGTGTTTAATTAGTCCGGTGTTTAATTCATTTTACCTGGTGTGTTTAATTAGTCCGATGTGTTTAATGATAATGTTGGTGTGTTTAATTGGGTTCTCCAGTGTGTTTAATTGGTTTACACCTAGTGTGTTTAATTGTGTTGTGTTTAATTGGTCACTAGTAACACAATTAAACATACCGGTCTAGAAAAAAAATTAAAATCACAACCACAACCAATACTCAAACTTATAATACTCAAACTTGAAACTTCTGAAATTTTTTTGAGCAAATCAATATCTGAATTTTTTAAAAACAAACAATACTCAAACTTAACCACAACCATAACTCAAATCCAAACCTTTTTTAAATCACAACCACAACCACAATCACAATCACAACCACAATCACAACTCAAATCCAAAATTTTTTAAGCACAACCACAACCAAAACTCAAATCCAAACCTTTTTAAAGAAATTTCAACAAAAAAAAAAGCAAAAAAACTGAATTTTTTTAAAAAAATCTGGAAATTTTTGTTTAAAAAAAACCTGAAATTTTTTTAAAAAATCTGGAAAATCAATCACAACCATAACCTAAACTTAAAAATCTGAAAAAAATTTCAAAATTAAAAAAAAAAAACTGAAATTAAAAAAAAATCTGGAAAAAAACGTGAAAAAAATTCAAAATAAAAAAAAAAAAAAAACTGAAATTTTTTTTGAAAAATCTAGAAAAAACATGTAAGAGAAGAGAGAAGAGAGAAAAGAAAGAGAAGAAAAAGAAGGAGGGACGATCGGACGACCGACGATCGAAAAACCACCAAATCTGAAAATTTTTGATTTGAAAAAATCTGATTTTTTTTTTTAAATCTGGAAAAAAAAGAAAGTGAAAGAGAAGAAGGAGAAGAAGAAGAAGGAGAGCGAAAATGACGAGAAAGAAGAAGAAGAAGAGATCGGATGGAGGAGAGAGGAGGAGAGAGGAGGAGAGAAGAAGAAGAGAAAGAAGAAGAAGAAGGAGGCGTCAGACAGCAAAAGGAGAGAGAGAAAGAGGAAAAAAAAATTCTGATCTGGTGAAAATGAGAGAGAAAAGGAGAGAGAAGAGCTTTTGTAAAAAAAATAGGGGCAATTTTGTCTTCACAACCCATTTGTTGACAAAAACAATAAAAATGATAATTGGTGACAAAAACAATAAGTCCCTATAATTTTTGGCTATTAACCCCTATTTCCTCTATATATATATATATGTAATGTAGTACAAGACCACAGATATTACTTCGTACAAAATATGCCAAATGATCACCACCATCATGATCGATATCGTGATGACTGATGAATGACGAATATTCAAATTAACGCTAGACAAATATACTAATATTTAACAACTGGAATATTAATATTAGATGTTGACAATGATAAACCGGCTTATGTGGTTTTAATTCAATTCTTTTGAAAAATCCATCAATTGTTGATGGCTTTATTATTTGAAAATCAAATAAAATTTTTTTGAACTAATCTAAATAAAAAAACTAGTACAATAAATGTAGCAAAATCACATATATTTTTAAAGAAGTATTCATTAAAGAAATCACATTAATAAATAATAACCTAAGAAAATAACAAATATAAAATAAATGAAAAAAAAAAACCTAAAATATTTATCAATTTATAATCTCATACCTGAAATTATTCGGATAGATGAACTGAAGAATAAGAAGAATTCAATTACAGCGGTAGAAATGAAATTGCTCAAGTAAAAAACAAAAAAAAAAAAAAAAAAGTATATATATTGGTTAGACACTAGTTCATGATAACTAAGAAACCAAATCTTTAAAGGAATATATTTTCTCTTCTAAGATAAAGAAATATATCAAATTGGACTTATTTATTTATTTATTATAATAATAATATTTTAATTTTAAGTAACCTACTTACATACACGTACATAGTTACATACATAAGGATTCGCAGTACTCGATAAAAAAACAAAAACCAAAACTGACAGCCAACAGAGGAGGCAAATTACTGAAGTTTGAATATATAAAAGTAACTAAAGTTTAAACTTGAATTGAACTATTGGTGTTATGATTGGAAGAGGAAAACTTGTCTGGAAAAAAAAAAAAATTGAAAAAGTTTGATGAACATAAAAATCAATGTTTACTAGTGGAGGTCCATTCATGTGTCACCAGCTAGAATTTGGTAAAATATTAAAACTTCTTCCATGAATCTGATAAAAAATATAAAAATATCTAGATTGTTGTACCACACTAGCATTAGAAGCTGAATTATTGGATTCCAATTGTAGCTAGGAAGAGCATCCTCCATACAACAAAAGCATTCAATTTCTGTAACCTGTAGGTGTGGTCCTGCAAAAACTGCTACTGCTTATTTCACATGCATACAAATATACAATTAATACAGGCTATGTACCTAAAACTCTGTCTTGTTAATTTCCTATATCAATTTTTTTTTTTTTTTTGATTGCAAACAACAACTGGATTACAACACCTGGAATACAAATCCAGGATAGGAATACATGAAAACATGAAAACAACAGTAGCTAGGACCCATCAACTATTGACATCCAAGCACGTCCCAGACAAGATCTCCCACGATGGGGAAAGAAACCCACACACAAAGGTGGGACACCCCACACAAGGGGGACAAACACCCTCACAAAGAGGGAGACAACTACAGTTAAAGAAACCAAATATACCTAAACCGAAACGAAAATAAAACCGATCGGAGGAAGGGGATCCTTGGCTACCGGAAAATGTCCAAAACCAGATCGGACGACGCCGAAGTTCCGGCTGGATCGGAACCAACTGGCCAGCCCGAGTGGAACATCCCAAACCGGAGGGCTACCAGAGTCAGCTGGAACAAGACCTAACGACACCGGAGAGGACTTCCGGACGAGCTTCGTCCTCGGCGCTGCAACCGAAGGAGGACCCTAGCTGGATCGGGAAGATAGCCGTCGAAAAGAGAAGAAAAACCACCAGCAAGCTGCTGAGAAGAAAGAGAAATCCTCCGCGGATCTTGCCGGAGAGCGTCGCCGATGGACCTCCCAAAAGATCGACATCGCCGCCGACACCCCCAAGCACAGTAGGGTGTCAGCGGCGGACGGGATGAAGATGATTTGAAAAGTGTTTAGGGTTAAGAATAGGAAGAGAGAGGTTAGAGAGAAAAATCTTGAGAGAGAGGAAGAGTCCAGATCGTTATTCCTATATCAATTTCAAGGTTCTCGATCTTCTCTAAAAAAAGATGGTGTGTATACCTATTTTTGTATACGGATGGGTCTCATGACAGCTGAGCCAACAAAACAAGCTACCTTATCACATGCTGCTCAGTATTTATACAAGATGTCTCCCCAAATCCAGATTTTCTTAAAATAGTTTATTATTAAAATAATCAATAGTAAAATTACTTTAATACCCAAACAAAATAAACCTATCATCATTGTCTTCGTCGGCAGCGGCTGGATTTTTTTTTTTAAAAATTTTGCTTCTATCAATTATTCAATATTCAAAATCTTATCAAAAAGAAGACAACACTATTCAAACATATCAGCTGCACTAGACACAAACCTATCATTCCATATTCCAATTCTTATATAATAGCAATGGAATGCCTTCCCATGCATCAATTCTACTACGTATAATACTTCCACTGGTCAGTAACAAACACATAAATTGCACACACACTTGTCATGCTTTAGACCTTGCTTGATAACATTCACATCATCTTGAACCTGGAGCCAGGGCCGGTCTTGAGAATTTCGGGGCTTGAGGCGAACTATAGAATATGAGGCCCTTGATACTCTATGTATGTTTACTTGATTTATTTTTTCTCTAATAAATTCTTGTAAAAATCAATATAATTACTCAAACTCAAGACTATAAGTCTATAACACAACAAAATAGTAACAAAAAAAAAAATTACCTATTTTTTTTTTTATAATTGCATCAAAGAATATATCATTTAAACCTTACTTGTTTCACATTTTTAGCAACAAAAGTATTAATTAAGCTTATATGTTTTCAAAAAAGAAAAAAAAAAAAGTGTATTGATTTAATTACCTTCGAAACAACGACTTCTGAATTTTCGTATAAAGAGAGTACTGATTTTTTTTTTTTTTTTTTAGAGATATAAAAGATGATTATTTACAACAAACTCGAGTGTTGCTAGGATTCAACCCAATGCCACCCTTGATGCAATGTTGTTGTAAGAATGGTAATGAGTTTCTATTGGTGGGACTTTAAAAAAAAAATTATATATGTATAGTTGTCCATTTTTAAATTTATTTATGGGTTGAGTTTCCATTGGTGGGCCTTTAAAAATACATATATGTGTATGGTGGACTTTTTTAAAGTCATTTGTGGGTTTGTTTTATTTAAAATCTTAGATGAACTATATTGTAAAATCATTTTTTTTAAATACAATTTGGGGGCCATTTACAATCGAGGGTCCTAGGCGGTTGCCTCACTGAAGTTTGGAGTCTCAATTTTCTCATTATCCTACGTGTATATGTAATAAAAGTCACAAACTACCATTTGGAGTTTCAGCATTGTCTTGCAATAAACCATTAGAAATTTTATTCACTGATGTTTGGGGCCCTACCCACCTATCTTCTTTTGAAAATTATCGTTATTATGTTATTTTTGTGGAGTATTTTTCAAAATACACATGGCTATATCCACTTAAACATAAATCCAATGTCCCATATGTTTTCAAACGGTTGAAGGCCACTTGTTGAAAAAAATTTCAATGCAAAAATCAAAACTGTCTACTCCGATGGTAGTGGGGAGGCTCAATCCCTTGGTCATGCATGAATTACAAAGTTTAGGTATCCAACATCTAAAATCACCACCACACACACCTGAACATGTTGGCACTGCTGAACGCAAGCACCGACATGTGGTGGAAACAGCACTTACCATGCTCCACTATGCGTCCATGCCCTTGAAATTCTGGTCTCTTGCCTTCCAGACTACGGTTTATCTAATAAATCGCATGCCCACCAAAATTCTTCAAAATCGTAACCCATATTCCATAATCTTCAACAAAGACCCGAATTATCGTAAACTACGCATATTCGGTTGTCTATGTTATCCGTGGCTTCGTCCGTACACATCTCACAAACTAGAACCTCACTCCATACCGTGCGTCTTTGTCGGATATTCTACTGAACAAAATTCCTACCTATGTCTAGATAGTCACACGAACAAAGTGTATGTCTCCTGTCACATCGTATTTGTTGTCAAGTCCGTATTCCCCTTTGTTAGTCGAGTTGGTCACATTTCTCACAATATTTCCAACCAAGTCAGTCAATGGCTTGAGTCCAAGTCCCCCATTGTCAGGTCTGAAACGGAACAAGAGTCACACACACCTTCCCATTACTCTCCCCACCTAGATTCCCACTTACTTGACATCATCCAAATTTCCCAACCATCCACTGTCAACCCCATACAGGCACCGCATAGCACACAAATATAGCCACAAACATTGATTTCGCCACACACAAGTCAGGCCTCACAAAACAATCTCAGTGACCAGCCCACATCACCACAGTCGACCAACTCCCACACCATTATCCAACCACACACTGAGTCAGATCCAGCACCCACCTCCCCAACCAGAGTCATCCAAACTTGGTTGAAAAATAATATATTCAAGCCAAAGACCATCTTTGACCTACACACCACCACTCACCAACCAACTCAAACCGAACCGACCTCTCTCATTCAAGCCCGCAAACTAGTTGAATGGCGCCAAGCAATGAGCGTGGAATATGACGCTTTAGTTAAAAATTCAACTTGGGCACTGGTTCCAGCTCACCTCTCACAAAATGTGGTGGGATGTAAGTGGATTTTTCGGATCAAGAGACACCCGGATGGTTCAGTTGCTCGGTACAAAGCTCGCCTTGTGGCGAAGGGTTTTTATCAACGCCCTGGCATAGACTTCACTGAAACATTCAGTCCTGTAGTGAAACCTGCTATAGTCCATTTAATTCTGACTATTGCTGTCACTAACGGTTGGCACTTACGCCAACTAGAAGTTAATAATGCTTTTTTTTACAGGGTACTCTCACTAACGATGTATACATGGAGCAACCACCTGGATTCGTGCATCATTCATTTCTGAATCATGTCTGCAAACTCTGAAAAACGATCTATGGTTTCCGTCAAGCACCTCGAGCTTGATACAATGAGCTTTGCGCCTTCCTTCTGTCAATCGGTTTCCTTAACTCCAAGAGCAATGCCTCTATATTCATCAGCCACCAATTTGGACACACAT
The DNA here is from genome assembly GCA_030490815.1 of Acer saccharum. Classification (NCBI taxonomy): domain Eukaryota; kingdom Viridiplantae; phylum Streptophyta; class Magnoliopsida; order Sapindales; family Sapindaceae; genus Acer; species Acer saccharum. The sequence continues at coordinate 28,139,452 of CM059867.1, forward strand.
TATACTTACTAGTCTATGTTGAAGACATTATTGTCACAGGCTCATCAAAACCCCAGGTTCATCAATTCATTGCAACGCTGGCTCAACGGTTTTCTCTAAAGGATCTCGGTCAATTATCTTTCTTCCTAGGTGTTGAGGCTCACCACACCACACCACACCACACGTGGACTGTTTTTTTCTCAGCAGAAATACGTCCGCGATCTTCTAGCCAAAGCAAACATGCTCGAGGCCAACTTCGTCTCCACTCCCCTGTCGGCGACAGAAACTCTGAAACTAGTGGACGGTAGTGCTCCCACGGACACCACTCAATACCAACAAGTTATGGGGCCCCTTCAATATCTATCCCTCACCCGACCGGATGTCTCATTTACGATCAACAAATTGTCTCAGTTCATGCATCGTTTGACCACACTCCACTGGAATGTAGTAAAGCGTGTCCTTTGTTGCCTCAAAGGCTCGCTAAGTCATGGATTATTCATCAATCGGAAATCATCTCTTCAACTTCATGCTTTTGCTGATTCAGATTGGGCAAGAGATCCCGATGACCGACGGTCCACCACAGCCTACATCATTTTCCTTGGCTCAACTTCGATCAGCTGGAGCTCTAAGAAGCAACACATCGTTGCACGCTCCTCCACAGAGGCTGCATATCGTGCCATTGCATCAACTACAACTGAGTTAAACTGGCTTGGTAACCTTCTCTCTGAACTCAAGGTACAGGTTCCAAAAGCTCTAGTTATCTACTGTGACAATGTAGGTGCCACGTATGTTTGTGCAAATCCTATTTTCCACAACCGCATGAAGCATGTAGCCATAGATTTCTTCTTTGTTCGGGATCAAGTGGCTCGGAAACAGCTCCGGATCGCACATGTTCACACAAATGATCAGTTAGCTGACTCTCTAACCAAGACACTCTCATGCAAGCAGTTCACTAATCGTAGATTCAAGATAGGCGTCCTAGACGGAAGCTCTATCTTACGGGGGCATGATAACAGTAAAGAGGTTACGTAAATTATCCTATACATATTAGGACCGTACAACTACAATTCTCTTGTATTTAGGTTATGTAGTTAGACTCAATCTCCTCATAATGTAATATGTATAAATACCAATGTCTATGATGAATAACATAAGATTGTTTTCATTCGCAAATATCTAATTCTATTACTCTATAGCTCCAAATCTTACGAAATTTGACATGAATAATCTAGTCATATAGGACATGCTACTGTAAAATTATCAATTTAATCCATGATCATTTGTATATGAAAACATTCATTCTTTTCGTGTTTCCCAAATCTGTCCAACATAAGTCAATATTGACCTTTGTTCACTCCAAAATTTATAAAACATTTTATACTCATTTATAAATCACAAAATTTTACAGAATAATATTAGACATAACATTCTATCTACATATAATTTTTTATAATTTTCTAGATAGAAGAACCCACTCAAATAAATTTATGAATTCTAGCCATTTGTCAAAATAGAGGGGTTCCAGCAGGCCTTTGTATATTTCGAAAACACATAAAAACTAGCATCATGATCTCTACTTTCAGCAATTGAATAGGCTATAAATCATCATCATGGTCTCTACTTTCATCAAGTTAAGCATATCAAAAATCATAATCTAGCATATTCTAGAAGTTCAATCATGAAAGATATAAACAAAAGAAAATAAAAGCAACGAACCCTGACAACAAGAAAAAATCAAAATCTTTGGGGAGAAGGCTGGACTTGTTATGGCCTTTGATATTTATACCTCTCACCATCAAGTCCACCAAAATCCATGACCTAAGAAAATCCTTTAAAATCTAGTCTCAATTGAATACACCTTGATTTTTACAGACATTTTTAAAGTCTCAGTTCAATACACCCGAATTTGAAAGGACTCTTTAAAAGTCTATAGAAATCTGAATTGAATACCACCGGATTAATGTAGACTCTTTTAAAGTCTTTAAATGTCCGAATTGAATACATCCGGATTTATAAAGTCTTTAAATGTCATCGAGAATCCTAATTCAGTACATCCCCTTAAACACTGTAACTGAAATTCCTGTAAAAAATAAATAAACAAATAAAATAAAAAAGGTAACCAAGATCAGATTGTATTATAATACTCTATCAAAAAAAGTGTATTATAATACAAATTCCTCAAGCATATAGTTAATAAATTACATGGGCCTCTTTCGGTTTAAAATTTAAGTGGTGCTATTTATACCCCACTAAAATTCTTAGTGCAGCCATTTAATATATAAGCTTATACCAAGGAGTGTGTTCAAAACTTCAAATGAATCAAACTATGATTTCCTCCAGCTAGGGTCATTTTGTTTTTCAAATTTTTGTGTTTTGGGTAGAGTTAGCAATATGGGTCGCAACCCACAAACTCGAGACAAACAAATGGGTTCGGGTTGGTAATCAAGGCAATCAGCTTGACCCATTTAAATAAATGGATTTTGTCAGATTTCGTCAACTGGTTGACGGGTGACCCGTTTAGGTGGAGAGATTCTTCTCGAACTAGGATCAAGCACAACTTCAAGGTGGAGAGAAGCTGAAGATATCTCATGTGGCCGCCATTTCCGTGAGTGAGTCTGGCGTCAAGGTGGAGTTGTCGGAGTCGGCGGGCAGTGACTGGATCATGGGCATCAAGGTGGAGTTTTTGGCCGAGTTGACTCAACCGAGTGTGATGAGTTAGGATCGAGTTTGAATGAATTTCCTATGTATTAAAGTAAGTAACTTTATCAAACAAAGAAAAGAAGAAAAAATTGATTTTATTTTAAAAGCAAGAAGAAACAGTACAACAAGTGGGATCCAAATGTAAACTCTCGATAGAATTTTCAAATTTTTATCGACCAGATTAAGCTGGTTTGGTTTGCATAAGTCACCATAATTGTTTTTGTATAGAATACCTTAATAATACAAAATAGGGTTTGGTTCACGAGGAAAACACAAAGGAGGCAAAAAGACAGAAGGGTTAGGAATTTTGAAATGAAGTTGTCTTGAAACGCAGCCGTTTGGGGTAATTAAAATGAGAAGAAAAATAAAATGAAATCAAGACTGTTCAATTTATTCAGTGTTACATGTCTTCAAATCCTTAAAAGTTTAGGTAAAATTTAATTTAGTAGAGGATCCAAATCTATTTATAAAAGGGTAAATTGGTAATTTAAAATTATTTAGGGAATATAAATGAAATTTTACTTGTGGTATATAATAGTATAAACTAGTCAAACTCTATGCTTAATGTATTAAATGAGTCACAGTAATCAAGACCTAGCCCAAGTCAACCCAATTTGTTTATTAAATATGTCACGAGTCAACTCGTATAATCTGATTAACTAATCGTGTCTTGTCGGATTAAGCATAAATGGGTTCGTGTCGTGTCGGGTTGAGTCCAACCTAATCCACAAACCCGAATTACCAGATCTAGCAGCACACCTCTCACGGAAGAAAGTAGACCCATACAAAATAAAATATTCAACAATATTTGGTGCAAATGTGCAATTCCTTATAAAGGAGTTTTCTAGTATTTTCTCATCAACGCAAATGTATCCATCATTAAATAAATAAATAAAAAATAAAAAATAAAAAAAATAATAAATCTAGTATTTTCTCATCAACGCAAATGTATCCATCATTAAAAATAAAAAAGTTTTCTAGTATTTTCTCATCAAGGCAAATGTAACCATCATTAAAAAAAATAAAAATAAAAATAAAATAAAAAAGTTTTCTAGTATTTTCTCATCAACGCAAATGTATCCATCATTAAAAAATAAATAAATAAATAAAGTTTTCTAGTATTTTCTCATCAACGCAAATGTATCCATCATTGAAAAAAAAAAAAGTTAAATATTGTTTTAATTGTCAAAGTAATTATTTGAATCTTGTTTGTAGTTTATGATTTTCATAATTTTCACCGGGAGAAATGTTAGATTGTTCAAATGTGATGTGATAATATGAGTTGTAATTAACATATAATTTCACGATTTATATGGTGTTGACAACTTATATATCACATTATTTGAGCATTAATTTGAACAAATATTTTTGACAACCTAGCATTACTCATTTCAACGGATCTGATCTTTTCCTTATCTTAATTTTCTTTCCTTACCTTTTTAAAGCATATGATTGATTGTTAAAAAAATGATTATGAAAAGCAATTACATCTTAACCGTACATTTATTGCAATACTTATATATTATTAGATTAGGTGAGATAAGGAAAAAAAAAATGAGATGAGGAGAGGATCCAAATCCTATTTCAAGAGTCACCTCCATCGAGATGTTGCCATATAAGGCAAATGAGTAATTTTCATACCTTAACAACAAAAAGATGTATACACCACTACCCTATGTGACTTGATGGTGTATATCGTTCTCATTCAGTCTAACAATATTACAAACTTGAGTCGCCATACCTATGTACATCCATACATAGTCATTTGTATAATGGTCGGAGTCCCACACACACTCATTTGGTGAGTTTTTCTTTGGTAGATATATAACTATGAGCATACTTATAACACATTTATTCACCTCATCACTTTTTACTAGAAAACTCTCAATAGAATTTTCAAATTTTTATCGACCAGATTAAGCTGGTTTGGTTTGCATAAGTCACCATAATTGTCTTTGTATGGAATAACTTAATAATACAAAATAGGGTTTGGTTCACGAGGAAAACACAAAGGAGGTAGAAAGACTGAAGGGTGAAGAATTTTGAAATGAAGTTGTCTTGAAACGCAGCCGTTTGGGGTAATTAAAATGAGAAGAAAATAAAAGGAAACCAAGACCATTAAATTTATTGAGTGTCACATGTCTTCAAATCTTTAAAAACTTAGGTAAAACTTAGTTTAAGAGAAGATCCAAATCTGTTTATAAAAGGATAAATTTATAATTTAAAATTATTTAAGGAATATAAATGAAATTTCATTTGTGATATATAATAGAATAAACGAGTCAAACTCTATGCTTAATGTATTAAATGAGTCACACTAGTCAAGACTTGGCCCAAATCAACCCAATTCATTTATTAAATATGTCACGAGTCAACTCGTGTGATATGTTTAATTAATCGTGTCTTATCGGATTAAGTATAAACGGGTTCGTGTTGTGTCGGGTTGAGTACAACCTAATCCGCGAACCCGAATTGCCAGATCTAGCAGCACACCTCTCACCGAAGAAAGTAGACCCATACAAAATAAAATATTTAACAATATTTGGTGCAAATGTGCAATTCCTTATAAAGGAGTTTTCTAGTATTTTCTCATCAATGCAAATGTATACATCATAAAATAAAAAAATAAAAAAAATAAAGGAGTTTTCTAGTATTTTCTCATCAAGTATTTTCTCATCAACGCAAATGTATCCATCATAAAAAAAAAAAAAATAATAAAGGAGTTTTCTAGTATTTTCTCATCAATGCAAATGTATCCATCATAAAAAAATAAATAAATAAATAAACAAAGGAGTTTTCTAGTATTTTCTCATCAAGTATGTTCTCATCAATGCAAATGTATCCAAAAAAAAAAGAGGAGACCACAACTTTTGTCTTCATTATGCTGTTCCTATTCAATTTCTCTTATTATTATTATTGGCTCTCTAGCCGGACCTGCCGCGTAATTTTCATAACTCAAAAATTGGACGTATCCAAGCACCAAGCCACCAATTTGTTTTGTGTATCTTCCCTCAGTGAAGGGATTCGAGTTCGAGTTACTAATAAATACTGTTTTAATTGTCAAAGTGAATCTTGTTTGTAGTTTATGATTTTCGTAAATTTCATCGGAACAAATGTTAAATTGTCCAAATGATGTGATAATATGAGCTGTAACTAATACATAATTTCACAATTTATATGGTGTTGACAACTTATATATCACATTATTTGAGCATTAATTTGAACAAATATTTTTGACAACCTAACATTACTTATTTCAAAGAATCTGATCCTTTCTTTATCTTATTTTTTCACTTACCTTTTTTAAAGTATATAATTGATTGTTGATAACATGATTGTGGAAAACAATCACATCTTAACTGTATATTCATTGCAATGTTTATGTATCATGAGATTATGTGATGTAAAGAAAAATATGAGATGAGAAAAAAATCCAAATCCTAATTCAAGAGTCACCTCCACCGAGATGTTGCCATATAAGGAAAATGAGTAATTTTCATACCTTAAAAAAAGATGTATACACCGTTGCCCTATGTGACTATATGGTGTATAGCGTTCTCATTCAATCTAACAATATTACATACTCGAGTCACAATACGCACTCATTTAATTGTACTTGTAGTGCTTAATTTATTACATCTTAACAAACTCTAGTGATCTAGTCTAACGTCAAACTTTAAAAAAGGAAAAACAAAATTGGACCTAACATTGCCGGGGTTGGAACTTGACCGCCACTAAGAAGTTGCCACGTATCCAAAATTGGCAACATGTATGCCGTGATTACAGTGGTGAGTCACCGACTGATGCTTTTATTCTTTATTTGCAATAATTGTTTTGGGGATTTTGTATTCATCAATTTGAACACGTACTCACTTGTGGGGACCGATGGAGTCCTAATGTCAACTGTACAATGTTCTCTGCTCTAGTGCTCTGTTCCATAATATATGAAATGGCTATTATACCCTCATATAAAACTTAAAGAGATTCCAAACTTTCAATTTTCATCCCATTATTCTTTGTATCTAATTTTTTAGTTAAGAAGAAAATAAAAAAAAAAATTGAATTATAAAAATATATGTAAATAATTTCCCTTAATATCGAGATCAAATGAAAGATATAATTAATAATGAATTGATATTTTAATAATTTCTTATAGAAGGTTATATTGAGAAAATAAAATCATATTTTTTCTGATTTGAACTTTTTCCTGAAAAGAATTGACTTATAAATTCTTAGTGAAAAGAGGAAATTATTATATGAGTTTTTTTTCCCTAAAGAACTGACTTGTAATTCAAAATTTATAGTTAGAAAAAGGGAAATATAAAGTAGCGATTCATTAAATATAATATCTTTCCTTTTCTCAAATTGTCTCTCTAGACTCCAGGGTGTCCAGACTTGTATCAAATTCATAATTAATATATATAAAAAAAAAAATCAAATTCATAATTAGAAAAGGAAATATAATAACTTTCTATACCATTTTTATTCTTGAAAAATATTCACTTATGATTCACGGCTTCACGGTAGGAAAAAAGGAAATATAAATAAACACACAAGATCTTTTAAAATTAAGATATTAAAAAAAAAAAAAAAAGTTAATATAGTGAAGATAAAATAAAAAGAAGGGTTATTTTAATTTTTAAGTATTAATTTATATATTTGTTTTTGAAGAAAAAGTATAATAATGGTGTAAAGTATAAATTAGTATCCAAAATATTGACTCCACCAATGGAAATGTAGCACGTAGAATTTTTTCTTTTACTTTTTATATTTATCTCATAAATTGGGCTATGTGATACACTTCCATTGGTAGGATCAGTATTTTGGATACTTGACCGGTTAGTATCCAAGCACTATTCGAAAAAGTATTACTGTAATTTATATTGAAACTAAAAAAAAAACATGCAAGTATTATCAAAGCTTGGGAGAAAAGACCTGACAAGACCTGACATGTAGCTTTCACTTTCACCGCAATAAAAGAGCGACACCTGTTCTCTGATTCGTCTTCTTTATTTTCCTCTTTTGTCTCTGAAATGCAAGCTCACACTCACACCCTTCTTTCCATATTCAAATTCAAATTTATTTATTTTTCTTTATTTACTCTGCCCGTACACGCGTCAACTTATTTTCCTCTGCAAATCCCCAGATATCAAGCCAATACTTTTTATTATTACTAGGATCGGAGGCATATGCAAGCCAAAGTTTGTTAAACTTAAATGTAAACCGATAAATATTGAACTGTATTTGAATTAAATTTGTGTGTATAAACATATTTGTAAATTGATTAAATTTGATTTTTTTATTTAATATTTGAATTAAAAATAACAATCGAAGATAATTATATTTGAATATTCCCTGGCTTGTGACGTGGTGCTGACAAGGCACATCGTTGACGTGGTGCGACTGTGCACTGACGTTACGCACAGCTGAATTTATCTCCGCTGATGTGGTGCTGACTATTTGATAATATGGCGCTACAGTATCATCTTCTTCCTTGAAAATTGCAGAAAAATTCTGGAAAATTTTTCAGAGTTGACCGAACTTTGACCGAAGCTATAGAGTTTGTTAGTGCTCCGTTTGAGATGTGGTCAATGGCGTTGGAATCGTATTTCCGAAATGAACACAACGGTATCATCCGAACAGCGATTTGAGCAGTTCAAAATTTCTGGACTCGATCTAAACCAAAGCTAAAACTCTCAAGAACTTTCTCTGGAACAGAATTGCTACTTGCTGCTCACTTGCCTAGCCTAGCTTATAATCGTACTGATAACGTGTTATAAAAGAATTGAATAATAAATAAAGAAATAAAATGAGAGATGAGAGAGACACGAGATAGAGAGAGAGAGAGCTTTTAGCTTTGTATTGATATTCTGGGAACCAACCAAATAATTACAAAGAAAGCCATATATATAGGCAATTTGTTTAACTTAATCATGAAGCAAGTGAGGAGATATTATGGGAGATATTATATGAGATATTATATGAGATATTATGGGAGATATTATATGAGATATTATGGGGAGATATTTGTGTGATATTTGTGTGTATAACACGTGGTAAAAGCCACATATATTATAACAGGTTCAACTCACTCTTTTTATACGGAGTCTATAGATATTATTTATACTGGGAAACCAAACACATTCTCTCTTAGACTAGCGACTCTCTGTTTTCTTTTTTGTTTTCAAACTTTTTTTCTTTCTTTGGTTTGTTTATTGTCACTATCTTCATCAAACCCACCTGGATTTTGTTTTTCTTTGAGGTATTGTATAGAAAACCATGGCGGTGGACTCTCCTGAGAAGAGAGAAGTGGTCATCAAGATTGACGGTGACAAGACGATGAACAACAACAACAACAACAACAACAACAAAACGATTTGGAGAGAATCAAGTTATAAAGAGAAGAACACCAACACCAACACCAACAAGCTCGAGAATGTGAAGAGTTATGGTGGTGGTGGTGAAGAAGAGAGTTTTGATTTCATGCAACAAGGGCAGAGAGTGGAGGAGGATCCACCCACCAAGTTGATTGATCAGTTCATGCACAAGCAAAAAGCCTCAGGTGAGATCTCTATTGATTTTGAAGTCATGGATGAGCTTGAACAGCAAACTAGTAGTGATAATGTTGCCAGTCACAACACAGAGACTTTGCCAACTGTGTCTGAATCACCAACCATACAAAGGGTTTCTTCTGAATCTTTATCCGTTAAAAGAAGGAATTCTAAATCTAATAGTGATAGTTATAAAAACTTTCAACAAGTAGATTCTGATGGAGAGGTTGTCAAGTGTAGTTCAAACAAGTCTTTTGAACAGAATGTCTCCTTTAATAGGAGTTATAGTGGGTTGATGTCAAAGAATAGGTCAAGATTGATGGACCAACTTCCAGATAAATTGGAACCCAAATCAGGAAAACTAGTGGGAAAATCAGGACTGTTGAAAAGTGGGTTCTTGGGGAAAAATCTAGATGAAGAGGAGGATGATCCGTTGTTGGAAGAGGACATGCCTGATGAATTCAAGAAGGGGAAATTTAGCATATGGGTTTTGCTTGAATGGACTAGTTTGATTGTCATTATAGCTTCTTTAGTATGTAGTTTGACTATTAAAATGTTGAAAGACAAGAACCTGTGGAGACTTAAGTTGTGGAAGTGGGAGGTTTTAGTGTTGGTTTTGATATGTGGTAGATTGGTTTCTAGTTGGATTATTAGGATAGTTGTGTTCTTCATCGAGAGAAATTTTCATTTGCGAAAACAGGTTCCGTACTTTGTATATGGACTGAGGAAGGCTGTTCAGAATTGTCTTTGGTTAGGGCTTGTGTTGATTGCTTGGCATTACTTGTTTGATAAAAAAGTTGAGAGGGAGACTAATAGTTCTGTTCCTCTGTTCGTAACCAAGATCCTGGTTTGTTTCTTGGTGGGTGTGCTGTTGTGGTTGGTAAAGACCATATTTGTGAAAGTTCTTGCATCTTCATTTCATGTGAGCACATACTTTGATAGAATCCAGGATTCATTGTTCAATCAGTATGTGATCAAGACACTTTCCGGTCCTCCGTTGATTGAATTGGAAAAGGCAGAGGAAGAGAAGGAAAGACTTGAGAGTGAGATTCAAAAGCTGGAAAATGCCGACGCTACTATTCCCCTCGGCCTCAAGGCATCTGCCTTACCATCACCGGTGAACGGGAAGGTGATAGGGAGCAGAAGGCTTCAGAAAACTCCTCGAGGGGGAAAAAGTCCCCTTATTTCTCGTACATTTTCCAACAAGAAAGACAATGCAATAACTGTTGATCACTTGCACAAATTAAACTCGAAGAATGTATCTGCCTGGAACATGAAGAAGCTAATCAATATAATAATGCATGGAGCTCTTTCCACATTGGCTGAGCAAATACAAGATTCAACTCTGGAGGATGAGTCTACAACACAAATTAGAACTGAATATGAAGCAAAAGCTGCTGCAACGAAAATATTCAAAAATGTGGGTAGAGGGTCAAGGTATGTCCTCAAACTCTTATCACATTTATAATGCAATTTCATGTGACTAATTGGTTAGAGAGTATCAGAGTAGTGGTGCAAGAGGTGTAAGGATCTAATCTCCTCGCACCAACCATGTGGGGTAGGGTAGGGTGGGGTGAGGTGGGGTGTATAATGAAAAAAAATACTTGTTCAACTATAGTGTAATCAATTTGAATTTGATCATTATTGTTTTCCTAGGTACATCTGCAAGGAGGATCTCACGCGTTTCATTACAGAAGAAGAGACTTTTAAGACCATGAGTCTCTTTGAAGGAGCATGTGTCGAGGCACCAGAAAACAAAAGAATTACCAAGAAAGTGTTGAAGAATTGGATGGTAAGAATTGTGCAACATATTGCTTCATACTTTATAAATTTTATGTTTGTTCTTCTCTGTCGGTTTACTGTTGGTTGGAAACAATTGTCAATTTATTTGTCCAAGGTAGCACGAACTGTGTCAGCACGTTTATGTACAATCATCTTAGGTGTGTTCGTATGCAAATGTTTGTTTTCTGGTAATATATGTTTCCATTTTCCCTTTTTAACCATTAATTATATAATTGGACATGACATTATGTATAAAAAAAAAACTTCATATGGACCATATGGTTGATTTTTGATACAATTGCCTGTAGTTTTCCACATGTATGGCATAGGTGTGAGAGGTTTACCACCGGACCAACCTCATCTCGTCACCTATATATAAATTATTAACAGCACTACTCGTGACTTCTTGTTGCATGATTAAAAAGTTCATGTCATTCATGTATTTAATAGTTTAATCTCTTCAATTAATATATTGAGTGCATACTTATTGATATATGCAATGTAGATGTTTAATATGATGCATCTGTTCTAGGTCAATGCTTTTAGAGAACGAAGGGCACTTACCTTGACATTGAACGATACAAAAATAGCAGTCAATAAGCTCCATAAGATGGTGAACATTTTGATCGGCATTATCATTATGGTTATTTCGCTCCTTATATTGGGAATTGCCACCTCCGAATTTCTACTCATTGTGAGCTCTCAGCTTGTCTTAGTGATATTCATATTCGGAGACTCTTGCAAGACAGTATTTGAAGCAATTGTCTTTCTGTTTGTGATGCACCCTTATGACGTGGGTGATCGGTGTGAAATCGAAGGAGTTCAGGTACATCAGTACTATATAAACTTGATTTTAATCACATTTTCCTTTTCAAGTTTTTTGTTTTTGTAAATACTTTGGTGGATCTAAGGTCGGTTTCATCAAATTGCAGATGGTTGTTGAAGAGATGAACATCTTAACTACTGTCTTCTTAAGATATGACAACCAAAAGATCATATATCCAAATAGTGTTCTTGCTACCAAGCCCATCAGTAATTATTATCGTAGTCCTGACATGGGAGATGCTGTTGAGTTCTCTGTTCATATATCTACTCCAGCCGAGAATATTATTGCCATGAAAGAGAGAATAATAGAGTAAGTAACAGAGTGATACTATTGCTCCCTTGATAATGTGTGATAATTTCATATGTTATTGGTATATTGTTGATAATGTGTAACGATTTCTTGATTCAACGAATACTTTTCCGATTGTAGGTATATCGAGGAAAAGAAGAATGATCACTGGTATCCATCACCTTTGTTCATATTTAAGGATGTGGAAGAATTGAATAGGGTGAGGATAGCGATATGGCTTACGCATAGAATGAACCACCAAGACATGGGAGAGAGGTGGGTGAGGAGAGCTCAATTGGTTGAAGAGTTGGTTAGGATTTTCCGAGAACTTGATATCCAGTACCGCTTGTTCCCTGTTGACATCAATGTCCGGGCAATGCCTCCTGTGAACTCTGATCACCCATCCTCAAATTGGATAGATCTTCTAGCTGCGCAAAGAGACAAGCAGAAATGAGGAACTGGTGGTGATTATACTCGGTCCGGCTTTAAATTTAGTATGTAAATGTTTGGACTATGTTATCAACTTTAGAGAGAAGATAGTGTTTAGGCTTTTTAGAGTGAATGAGATGAGACTTTAGATGATTAATAAAGTATGTAAATATTCTAAATTTACTTCTGAGTTCCCATAACTTGTTCTAATTTTATTATGTAAATTTAGATTTAGATATGCAGTTTGTTTGTCCTTATAATAACGTGTGTTTCCAAGGAACATCTGATGAAATTTTCTTTGGTAGAAGTGAAATTCAGTCAAAATCAATTAGATGTTTTATATAACTGATCTGTTTATCTCATGTTGATAATAAATTCTTAAAACATATGTTATGATGACCATACTTTTTGGGGTAAATTGTATAAGCAATTAAACATACCCCAAGTTTAGGGATAATTGCAGCTATATTCAATTTTTACCTAAAATTACACAAACATCCATTATCGTTATTGGTCAACAGTTATATTTAACATTTGACTGTTTTGTTAGTGTGAAAAGTCTAAAATTCCCTTAGATATTATTTTATCAAATAATTTAATTAAAATAATTTCAATTAAATACTAAAATAAAAATAATTAAAAAATAAAAAAGAAGATGAACACACAAATTTGGGAATCACCGCCAGTTTGACTTTCAAAACAAACTTCCAGTAAAAACATATTTTTAAAAAACCATCTGAAAATTGAACCATAATCTGGAAATCAAAACACACAAACCGTCTCCATCGCCATCCTCTCAACTCAAATCGAACTCATTGCCTCTAGCGTCAACTTTTCAACGTCGACTCTCCCCAAGCGTGGAGAAGTTCGCACGAACTCCTCCACTGCTTGCAAAAGAGCCGTGAACTCCTCTGTCCCTCGTGGAGGAGTTCGTTCTCATTATTCACTCAAAATCTGCTCCATTTTGATTTGTATATATGATTGTTGGGGGATTTCACCAAAATATTGGGCCAACATGTTGCTTTATTTTCCTAAAGCATGTGTGCCTTTTTGATGTATTTGCATTCCATGTTTTTTCATATTTTGATTTGTCTTTTTTCTTTGTTATTTTGTTAACGTATTTATTTAAAATGTATAAATACACATTTTCTGTGGTAAGGCTAGTATGTCCCCTTTGAATAGGTGTGGAGCTGCGAGCTGTGGATGTGGTTTGCAAAATTGTGGCTGAAAAAGATGGCTTCAAACAAGCTGGTCTTGATATCCTCTGTTAGAGCCCCAGGGGCCAGGATTGAACATGCATCAAAACTAGCCCAGATTTGGTCACCATGAAGTTCATGATTTTGTCTTGACATTTCATTAATAATTTGTATTGATCTTTTATGGAGATTGAGTAATTTATTGTTATTTTCGAAATAGAGATTGAGTACATTTTTATTGTTAAATTATATTAATGTAACATAATTTTAATTATATTTTGAAATTATATATTTGTTGATTGATGTTAGGGATATAATCAATTACCCCCCTGAGGTTTGTCATATTAGACACTTTGCCCCCTTTATTCCAGTAATGGCCTTTCTTTCCCTTGGAAACCAAAATATTAGACCAAAATATTAAACCAAAACATTATTTTTAAAACTAAGAAACTAAAGGCTAAGAGAGTTTGGAAAGGATCGTGTGCTCCTCTTCCGTAAGAGTAGATAGGTCATCTTACGGAAGAGTAGATCCTCTATGCAAGGTTCGAGCACCTGAGGATAGGGATGAGCATTTGGGGAATGGAGATGGATATAGGTCCCCCCATCCCCATCCCCATCCCCACTTTCGAAACCCTCACCCATCCCTCCCCATTTCCCCATTTGGGGAAAATTGGGATGGGGGAGTTTTGGGGGGAAGTCCCCTCATCACCATCCCCATTTCCCTATTTTCCCCCATATTCCCCGTTTCCCCCGTCTTCCCCATTTCCCATGTTTAACTAAAAATTACATACTAGAAAAACACAAAATCCATCATAAATTCAAATACAAAATAAAATCCATCACAAATGCAAAAGATGTATATACTTAGTAAACTAGAAGAATAAAAATATTAAATATATATATATATATATATATATATATATATATATATAATGTTTGGGGGAATTGGGGAAACGGGGATGGGGGCACCTCCCCCCATCCCCATCCCCATCCCCATTTCCATAAATCTGTAGGGAAAATGGGGCCCCATCCCCATTTTAATTTGGGGATAAAAATCATCCCCATCTCCCTCCCCCCATTTCCCCAATTTTTCTCAAAAATTCTCCCCCAAATGGGGATGGGGATGCGAGGATTTGGGTCCCTAGAGATAAATCGTCATCTCTACCCGAGGATCAGTCAACCTTTTGCAAGCGTGCTACTGGCTTGATGGAAAAACTCAAGGAGTTGCTTTCCTTTGCTTCGATGGAATGCTTGATTGCATTCCGGGAATTACTGATAGAAGAAAAAAAAAGGTAGTTTACTTGTTTACTTGTGAAGGGAAGCGGCTCTTTTCTTTTTCACCTGGAACATAAACAGCATTCGTCAGACTTTATTGCTCCTTCGCGCAAGGATCGTGTTCTCCTCCTACGGAAGAGTAGATCCTCCACCAACAGTGGAAAGGATCGTGTGCTCCTAGACATAACTGTTGTTCGGTCCCAATCCTATAACCGAACCAGAACCGTGGGTCTCAAAACCGGACCGTGAATTGGAACTAGGGAAGTTTTGATTTCGATTCCCAAAATCTCAAAACCATACCAGAACTGTCAGTTCGGTTCCAGTTGTAGAACCGGCGGTTCCAGTACTAGATTTTTTTTTTATAAATTTGTTGGAGCTATTGAGGCCCAAATTTGTTGCAACACCAAGCCTATGTTGAATCCCTAAACTCTTCTCATCCCCCTCTAATAATTTCCGAACTCGATGCCACCCCCCCTTTCACAAGCCAATGAGAAAATATGCTTAATCCCCCTCCAAATTTTGAATTTGAACCACCTACGAAAGAGAAGTTACAAGAGCAGCCCAAATCTGATCTCTTCGTACTCCATATGAAGAAAGTTACGAAAGCAGATGGAAACACTGTAGCGGTTTGCAATTACTGCAAAAAAGAATTTCAGTGGATCAAATCTAGAGCAGATGGCTCATGCAGAAGCATATAACGAACAACCATTACGCTACCCCTAGCCAACAATTATTTAAATATAGTGATAAAAAAAAAAAAAAAATAGAGAAGAATTAGCTAGAATGGTTACAGTAGAACACTTACTATTTAGTTTTGGTGAAAATGTTGGTTTTGTTAATTATTATCAACAAACATTAAATTCTGTTGCATGTCGTGTTTCTAGACTTTCTAACATTTATTACAAAAAAAATGGAAGTTGGAATTTTTTTTTTGAAAAATATAATGGTCGTGTTTCCGTATGTGCCGACATATGGATTGACCATTGGCAAATGAATTCATACTTGGGTGTCACTTGCCATTATATAGATAATGCATGGACTATCCAAAAAGGAATTATTACATTTAGAGTTTTTGATGATACACATACTGCTCCTAATATTTTTAGACAGCTTAAAATTATTTTTGAAGAATATAAAATTGAAAACAAAATTTTTGCAATTGGTTTTGATAATGCTTCCAACAATACCGCAGCTATTCTTGCTTTAATTGATTTATGCAAACCTTATCTTTGTGGTAAAAAATTTCATCAAAGAAGTGCATGCAATGTTTTAAATTTATGTGATAAAAAAGGATTAGAAATTCTTCGAGAATTTATTAAACCTATTAAAGATGCCGTCTATTATTTATGGAAACATCCTTCTGCAATGAAAGCATGGGTAAAATTTTGTAAACAAAATAGTAGACGTGTCATTAGATTTCCTCGTGATGTTCCAACACATTAGAATTCTACTTATAAATTGTTTGCTTACAGTTATGATTATAAGGATTTATTAGTTACTTTTATTCAATATAATGTTAGTCACATTAATCTTTATTCAAACCATTGGGATGTATGTACAAAAATTTGTGGTTTGTTAAAAGTCTTTAATAATGCTAGTAACAATTTATTTGGTATTTAATATCCTACAACTAATTTAGTTAGGTCAAATTACACTAACTTACCCTAACTATATACATAATTGCACTAAACCCAGATAAAATATCCTAATAACAGAGACTACCCCTTGACCTGTTGACTAACGGTTGACCACAGTTAGTCATTAACAGTCAAAGGATAATGTCAATTTTGCCCTTAATGAAATAAGAATTAATTGATTAAAAAATCAAAAAATAAAAATAAAACAAAAAATTCAAAAAAAAAATAAATGATCAAACACGTCATTTCATCTCCTCAAATGAAAAAAAAAAAAAAAAAAAAAAAAAAAGAATCTATCATATCATATCCTTTTATTTCATCTCATCGAAGATCAAACAATATAAAAAACCAAGTTCTATTTCATCTCATCAAAGATCAAACAATATAAAAAATCCAGTTCTATTTCATCTTGTCATTACTTTCTTTTTCTACGATATATATATATATATGTTGAACACAAGATCTGGAGTTGAGCTCCCAGATCTGGTTGTGGTGGAGCAATCAGCGTAAGCGGAGGTTAGGTTTGAAGTTTGAACCTCCCCCTAATGCAGTGGCGGAGGAGCACTACCAAGAAAGAAAGAAAAAAAAAAAAAAAAAAAAAAAAAGGGCTATTGGGACAATTTTTTTCCGTCCCAATAGCCCAAAAACTGTCCCAATAGGTCTATTAAGACAAATAAAAATTGTCCCAAATTCTGTCACCTCAGGTTGGTCGCAATAGCTTCTTTGGAACGAAAATTGAAATTCGTCCTTTAAAACTATCTATAGGGACGATTTTTGTTTGTCCTAATTGATAATGTATAGGGACAAAAATAGAGGCCAAAAATTAAATAGCACTTTTTGGGGGAGGGCTTGTGCAAATAGCACCACTTTAATAAGTCATGTTTAAATAGCACCAAAGTAAGTGATGAGACCAAAATACCCCCACTTGCTCTTTTCCTTTTTATTTTTTTTCTCGAAAATTCGAGACTTTTTTATGCATTTTCGAGACTTATTCATGCGTTTTCGAGACTTAATTCAAGTTTGTTCGGGACTTATTCTGTTCGACCTCCATTAATGGCGACAGTGACGATCCGACGACGGCGCCGGTTGACTCTGTAAATAGTTGGATCTGGAAGATTGAACGATGCCGAGTTCATTGGTGCCATCGGTTTCATCAGATTTGTGACGGATCGTCATAAATCGGACAATGAAGATTCGCGACGATTTGGGTTTTGCTTCGTTTCTCTCTCTACACAACTCGAAAATGAAAACGAACACTTCGGTTACAATTATTGGCACTCGACGAACGTTTTCCCGATGGTTTTGCCGGTCAACTCGCCGGTCGATGGTGGCACCTCCATTGAAGCTCCATCAATGGAGGTTTTAGAAAAGGAAGAAGAAGGTGAGGACACACAAGAGAAAAGAAAAGAAGCTGGGGGGTATTTTTGTCCAAATTTCATTTTTGGTGCTATTAAAACAAGAGTTATTAAAGTTTGATATTTGTACAATTCAAAATTAAAAAAGTGCTATATACTCCTATTTCCTCGACAAAAATATTCATCCTAATAGACAACTTGTAGGGACGAATTGTATTTTCGTCCCCTTTGACAACCTGTAGGGACGAAATATTTCGTCCCTTTAAATAATTTTTCGTCCCTTTAGATATCCTATAGGGACGAAATTAAAAATAATTAAATAAATGTTGCCTTCAAACGACCAGGCCACCCACCCACGCACAAACCCACCAGCCATCCCACACAAATCAAATTTAATTGGTGTCCTTATGGTGAATTGAACCCTGCACACACACGCCCACCCACCTTGCTGCTCCTTTGATTGTGATAACAAAAGCATAATTTTTATATATAATCTCTACTTGTTATTAATTTTTTATTGTTTATTTTTCAATCAATTTTTTTTTGTAGATTGATTCCACTAATTTAAATTTTATTTTATATGATAAACAAATTGATATTAAAAAACATTTATTATAACATTTAATTAAACTATTTTGTTCAAATCATATATTGTCAGATCAAAGGGTCAATCGTTAATCGTACTCGGAATTAGAAATGACCCCGGTTCTGGTTCTCGATTCGGAACCAGTGGTTTCGATTTTCGAATCGGGTTTACAAAATATTCGAAAAATAAAATGAAAATGCTCAACAATGGAAGATTCAAAACCAAAAAAATCTTCGTAGCGCCACTAAACTAATTATCCAATGATGTTCAACCTCCATTGGAGGTCTATTAAATAGACCTCTATAAAGAAGATGAAAGAATAATAAAAAAATAAAAATAAAATCAAAACTTCAAAGTAAGAGAATGTGTGTAAAGTAAGGGCATTTTTGTCCGTTTACCATAATAGGTGCCTTTTAAACTTAAGTTATTAAAGTGGTGACTTTCCTACAAAACCACTTTAAAAAGGTGACATTTTCCACCATTTCCACGTTTTGATTTTTGATTCGGAACCAACAGTTTTGGTTTCGGTTCCGACAGTTCGGTTCCGGTTCCAACGGTTCAGTTCCTTTTTAAAAAAATAATAGAAAACCTTTCAAGACTAATAGTTATTGATCCTTATGAAGAACTTGTTGGGAAAAAACAAAATTCATCTCGATAGAGAACCACTTTGGACGAACAAAATGATCCATATTGCATCATTTTCTAATTTATATGGTAATTTAATTATTAATCTATCTTTAAGGAAAAAAACTTCAAAAAAATAAATCAAGAATTTTCAACAAAATTAATTAATTATTATAATTTTAAATAAAAAGAAAACCTATTGGAACGAAAATAATTTGTCCCAATAGACAGTCTATTGGGACGAATTATATATTTCGTCCCAATAGATGTCCTATTGAGACGAAAACAATTCGTCCCTAAAGGTCAACAAAATTAATTAATTATTATAATTTTAAACAAAAAGAAAACCTATTGGGACGAAATAAATAAACGATGTAGGGACACATATGAATGCAATGTATGTGTGTGCGGTTTGCTCAACGATGCAGGGACACATATGTATGAATTGTGTGTGTGCGCTAACGCCTTGCAAGATGAAGAAGTATCTTGTTATCTTAGCATCCAAGGATGTGTTTTTCCTCTTGAAGATGATATTTGCATGAGAAGTTGCTTTTCTCATTTGAAGCTCCTTTTCACCAAGAACCACCTAAGCAATTAACAAATACAAATAAAGAGAGTTTTGCAATGGAATCAAGCCAATACAAATCTAGGACCTTACAAGTTTGCCATCGCCTATTCTGTTAAAAACACCATACCTAAACCCCCACAAATCATCATTGTATCATTCAACTATACGTTATTTATAAACGAAAAGAATCATTCCTCTATCTTTTTTATACATATACTTGTTTTTCCTCATCCCTAACCATTTTTGTATTTATCTCATTTGTGTTGGGAACGTGGTATCAAACGTGATACTTCTCCAAGTGTGACCTACTAAAGTCATGGTTTAAAAGTTGTTAATTGGAAATCCATCCCTCTAGCATTTTTCCATTAACAAATATCTAAGGGAATTTTAGACTTTTCACACTAACAAAACAATCAAATGTTAAATATAACTGTTCACCGGTAACGGTAATGGATGTGTGTAATTTTAGGTAAAAATTGAATATGGCTGCAATTATACCGAAACTTGGGTATGTTTGTGCAATTTACCCTAAAAATGATGGTCATCATAACATATGTTTCAATAATTTATTATCAACATGAGATAAAGTTATATAAAACATCTAATTGATTTTGACTGAATTTCACTTCTACCAAAGAGAATTTCATCAAATGTTCCTTGGAAACACATGCTATTATAAGGACAAACAAATTGCATATCTTTTTTTTGTTTTGGAAGGCAAAGATTTATTAAAAGCAAAAGCAGGCCAACAAGATCCACAAGACAACAGACGAGAAAGAAAACAACAGAGCAAACACCAGGCAACAGACGCCCCAAAAACATAACAAACCCGCCAGCAAACAGAACAGAACACCCAAACAAAGCGCCAAAACACCCCCAGACACCACAACCCCTAACAACAAGGAAACCAAAAGGAAGCCTACTCAAACGCCACCCCATTCCACAAAGTCCCCAGACATGCTGGAACCATCTTAGCCAAACTGCAAACTGCATATCTAAAATCTGAATTTACATAATAAAATTAGAAAATGTTGTGGGATTCCAATATCAGAAGTAAATTTAGAATATTAATCATCTAAAGGCAATTAATTATCAGTCTAATACATAAATTTTCATACAATGTTGTACAAGACCACAGATATTACTCCGTACAAAATATGCTAGATGATCACCACCATCATGATCGATATCGTGATGACCGATGAATGACGATGATCATCCTGTATATATATATATATATATATATATATATATATATATATATATGTAATGTAGTACAAGACCACAAATATTACTTCGTACAAAATATGCCAAATGATCACCACCATCATGATCGATATCGTGATGACTGATGAATGACGAATATTCAAATTAACGCTAGACAAATATACTAATATTTAACAATTGGAATATTAATATTAGATGTTGACAATGATAAACCGGCTTATGTGGTTTTAATTCAATTCTTTTGAAAAATCCATCAATTGTTGATGGCTTTATTATTTGAAAATCAAATAAATTTTTTTTGAACTAATTTAAATTAAAAAAACTAGTACAATAAATGTAGCAAAATCACATATATTTTTAAAGAAGTATTCATTAAAGAAATCACATTAATAAATAATAACCTAAGATAATAACAAATATAAAATAAATGAAAAAAAAAAAAAAAACCTAAAATATTTATTAATTTATAATCTCATACCTGAAATTATTCGGATAGATGAACTAAAGAATAAGAAGAATTCAATTACAGCGGTAGAAATGAAATTGCTCAAGTGAAAAACGAAAAAAAAAAAAAAAAAAAAAAGTATATATATTGGTTAGACACTAGTTCATGATAACTAAGAAACCAAATCTTTAAAGGAATATATTTTCTCTTCTAAGATAAAGAAATATATCAAATTGGACTTATTTATTTATTTATTATAATACTAATATTTTAATTTTAAGTAACTTACTTACATACACGTACATAGTTACATACATTAGGATTCGCAGTACTCCATAAAAAAAACAAAAACCAAAACTGACAGCCAACAGAGGAGGCAAATTACTGAAGTTTGAATACATAAAAATAACTAAAGTTTAAACTTGAATTGAACTATTGGTGTTATGATTGGAAGAGGAAAACTTGTCTGGAAAAAAAAAATTTGAAAAAGTTTGATGAACATAAAAATCAATGTTTACTAGTGGAGGTCCATTCATGTGTCACGAGCTAGAATTTGGTAAAATATTAAAACTTCTTCCATGAATCTGATAAAAAATATAAAAATATCTAGATTGTTGTACCACACTAGCATTAGAAGCTGAATTATTGGATTCCAATTGTAGCTAGGAAGAGCATCCTCCATACAACAAAAGCATTCAATTTCTGTAACCTGTAGGTGTGGTCCTGCAAAAACTGCTACTGCTTATTTCACATGCATACAAATATACAATTAATACAGGCTATGTACCTAAAACTCTGTCTTGTTAATTTCCTATATCAATTTCTTTTCTTTTTCTTTTTTTTTTTTGATTGCAAACAACAACTGGATTACAACACCTGGAATACAAATCCAGGACAGGAATACATGAAAACATGAAAACAACAGTAGCTAGGACCCATCAACTATTGACATCTAAGCACGGCCTAGACAAGATCTCCCACGATGGGGAAAGAAACCCACACACAAAGGTGGGACACCCCACACAAGGGGGACAAACACCCTCACAAAGAGGGAGACAACTATAGTTACAGAAACCAAATATACCTAAACCGAAACGAAAATAAAACCGATCGGAGGAAGGGGATCCTTGGCTGCCGGAAAATGTCCAAAACCAGATCGGACGGCGCCAATGTTCCGGCTGGATCGGAACCAACTGGCCAGCTCGAGTGGAACATCCCAAACCGGAGGGCTGCCGGAGTCAGCTGGAACAAGGACCTAACGATGTCGGAGAGGACTTCCGGACGAGCTTCGTCCCCGGTGCTGCAACCGAAGGAGGACCCTAGCTGCATCTGGAAGATAGCCGTCGAAAAGAGAAGAAAAACCACCGGCAAGCCGCTGAGAAGAAAGAGAAATCCTCCGCGGATCTTGCCGGAGAGCGTCGCCGATGGACCTCCCAAAAGATCGACATCGCCGCCGACACCCCCAAGCACAGTAGGGTGTCGGCGGCGGACGGGATGAAGATGATTTGAAAAGTGTTTAGGGTTTAGAATAGGAAGAGAGAGGTCAGAGAGAAAAATCTTGAGAGAGAGGAAGAGTCCAGATCGTTATTCCTATATCAATTTCAAGGTTCTCGATCTTCTCTGAAAAAAGATGGTGTGTATATCTATTTTTGTATACGGATGGGTCTCATGACAGCTGAGCCAACAAAACAAGCTACCTTATCACATGCTACTCAGTATTTATACAAGATGTCTCCCCAAATCCAGATTTTCTTAAAATAGTTTATTATTAAAATAATCAATAGTAAAATTACTTTAATACCCAAACAAAATAAACCTATCATCATTGTCTTCGTCGGCAGCGGCTGGATTTTTTTAAAAAAAAATTTTGCTTCTATCAATTATTCAATATTCAAAATCTTATCAAAAAGAAGACAACACTATTCATACATATCAACTGCACTAGACACAAACCTATCATTCCATATTCCAATTCTTATATAATAGCAACGGAATGCCTTCCCATGCATCAATTCTACTACGTTTAATCCTTCCACTGGCCAGTAACAAACACATAAATTGCACACACACTTGTCATGCTTTAGACCTTGCTTGATAACATTCACATCATCATGAACCTGGAGCCAGGGCCGGTCTTGAGAATTTCGGGGCTTGAGGCGAACTATAGAATATGAGGCCTTTGATACTCTATGTATGTTTACTTGATTATTTTTTCTCTAATAAATTCTTGTAAAAATCAATATAATTACTCAAACTCAAGACTATAAGTCTATAACACAACAAAATAGTAACAAAAAAAAAATTACCAATTTTTTTTTTTATAATTGCATCAAAGAATATATCATTTAAACCTTACTTGTTTCACATTTTTAGCAACAAAATTATTAATTAAGCTTACATGTTTTCGAAAAAGAAAAAAAAAAAAATGAAGTGTATTGATTTAATTACCTTCGAAACAACGACTTCTGAATTTTCGTATAAAGAGAGTATTGATTTTTTTTTTTTTTTTAGAGATATAAAAGATGATTATTTATAACAAACTCGAGTGTTGCTAGGATTCACCCCACTGCCACCCTTGATGCAATGTTGTTGTAAGAATGGTAATGAGTTTCTATTGGTGGGACTTTAAAAAAAAAATTATATATGTATAGTTGTCCATTTTTAAATTTATTTATGGGTTGAGTTTCCATTGGTGGGCCTTTAAAAAAATATATATGTGTATGGTGGACTTTTTTAAAGTCATTTGTGGGTCTGTTTTATTTAAAATCTTAGATGAACTATATTATAAAATCATTTTTTTAAAATATAATTTGGGGGCCATTTACAATCGAGGGTCCTAGGCGGTTGCCTCACTGAAGTTTGGAGTCTCAATTTTCTCATTATCCTACGTGTATATGTAATAAAAATCACAAACTACCATTTGGAGTTTCAGCATTGTCTTGCAATAAACCATTAGAAATTTTATTCACTGATGTTTGGGGCCCTACCCACCTATCTTCTTTTGAAAATTATCGTTATTATGTTATTTTTGTGGAGTAATTTTCAAAATACACATGGCTATATCCACTTAAACACAAATCCAATGTCCCACATGTTTTCAAACGGTTCAAGGCACTTGTTGAAAAAAATTTCAAGGCAAAAATCAAAACTGTCTACTCCGATGGTAGTGGGGAGGCTCAATCCCTTGGTCATACATGAATTACAAAGTTTAGGTATCCAACATCTAAAATCACCACCACACACACCTGAACATGTTGGCACTGCTGAATGCAAGCACCGACATGTGGTGGAAACAACACTTACCATGCTCCACTATGCGTCCATGCCCTTGAAATTCTGGTATCTTGCCTTCCAAACTGCGGTTTATCTAATAAATCGCATGCCCACCAAAATTCTTCAAAATCGTAACCCATATTCCATAATCTTCAACAAAGACCCGAATTATCGTAAACTACGCATATTCGGTTGTCTATGTTATCCGTGGCTTTGTCCGTACACATCTCACAAACTAGAACCTCACTCCAAACCGTGCGTCTTTGTCGGATATTCTACTGAACACAATTCCTACCTATGTCTAGATAGTCACACGAACAAAGTGTATGTCTCCTATCACATCGTATTTGTCAAGTCCGTATTCCCCTTTGTTAGTCGAGTCGGTCACATTTCTCACAGTATTTCCAACCAAGTCAGTTAATGGCTTGAGTCCAAGTCACCCATTGTCAGGTCTGAAACGGAACAAGAGTCACACACACCTTCCCATTACTCTCCCCACCTAGATTCCCACTTACTTGACATCAACCAAATTTCCCAACCATCCACTGTCAACCCTATACAGGAACCGCATAGCACACAAATACAGCCACAAACATTGATTTCGCCACACACAAGTCAGGCCTCACAAAACAATCTCAGTGACCAGCCCACATCACCACAGTCGACCAACTCCCACACCATTATCCAACCACACACTAAGTCAGATCCAGCACCCACCTCCCCAACTAGAGTCATCCAAACTTGGTTGAAAAATAATATATTCAAGCCAAAGACCATCCTTGACCTACACACCACCACTCACCAACCAACTCAAACCGAACCGACCTCTCTCATTCAAGCCCGCAAACTAGTTGAATGGCACCAAGCAATGAGCGTGGAATATGACGCTTTAGTTAAAAATTCAACTTGGGCACTGGTTCCAGCTCACCTCTCACAAAATGTGGTGGGATGTAAGTGGATTTTTCGGATCAAGAGACACCCGGATGGTTAAGTTGCTCGATACAAAGCTCGCCTTGTGGCAAAGGGTTTTCATCAACGCCCTGGCATAGACTTCACTGAAACATTCAGTCCTGTAGTGAAACCTGCTACAGTCCGTTTAATTCTGACTATTGCTGTCACTAACGGTTGGCATTTACGCCAACTAGATGTTAATAATGCTTTTTTTTACAGGGTACTCTCACTAACGATGTATACATGGAGCAACCACCTGGATTCGTGCATCA
The DNA here is from genome assembly GCA_030490815.1 of Acer saccharum. Lineage (NCBI taxonomy): Eukaryota > Viridiplantae > Streptophyta > Magnoliopsida > Sapindales > Sapindaceae > Acer > Acer saccharum. The sequence goes on from CM059867.1 coordinate 28,165,416, forward strand.
TTCATTGCCGATTCATGTCTGCAAACTCCGAAAAGCGATCTATGGTCTCCGTCAAGCACCTCGAGCTTGATACAATGAGCTTTGCACCTTCCTTCTGTCAGCCGATTTCCTTAACTCTAAGAGTGATGCCTCTATATTCATCAGCCACCAATTTGGACACACATTATACTTACTAGTCTATGTTGAAGACATTATTGTCACAGGCTCATCAAAACCCCAGGTTCATCAATTCATTGCAACGCTGGCTCAACGGTTTTCTCTAAAGGATCTCGGTCAATTATCTTTCTTCCTAGGTGTTGAGGCTCACCACGCCACACGTGGACTGTTTCTTTCTCAGCAGAAATACGTCCACGATCTCCTAGCCAAAGCAAACATGCTCGAGGCCAACTTCGTCTCCACTCCCCTGTCGGTGACTGAAACTCTGAAACTAGTGGACGGTAGTGCTCCCACAGACACCACTCAATACCAACAAGTTATGGGGCCCCTTCAATATCTATCCCTCACCCGACCGGATGTCTCATTTACGATCAACAAATTGTCTCAGTTCATGCATCGTTTGACCACACTCCACTGGAATGCAGTAAAGCGTGTCCTTTGTTACCTCAAAGGCTCGCTAAGTCATGGATTATTCATCAATCGGAAATCATCTCTTTAACTTCATGCTTTTGCTGATTCAGATTGGGCAGGAGATCCCGATAACCGACGGTCCACCACAGCCTACATCATTTTCCTTGGCTCAACTTCGATCAGCTGGAGCTCTAAGAAGCAACACATCGTTGCACGCTCCTCCACAGAGGCCGAATATCGTGCCATTGCATCAACTACAGTTGAGTTAAACTGGCTTGGTAACCTTCTCTCTGAACTCAAGGTACAAGTTCCAAAAGCTCCAGTTATCTACTGTGACAATGTAGGTGCCACATATGTTTGTGCAAATCCTATTTTCCACAGCCGCATGAAGCATGTAGCCATAGATTTCTTCTTTGTTCGGGATCAAGTGACTCGGAAACAGCTCCGGATCACACATGTTCACATAAATGATCAGTTAGCTGACTCTCTAACCAAGACACTCTCCTGCAAGTAGTTCCCTAATCATAGATTCAAGATAGGCGTCCTAGACGGAAGCTCTATCTTGCGGGGGCATGATAACAGTAAAGAGGTTACGTAAATTATCCTATACATATTAGGACCGTACAACTACAATTCTCTTGTATTTAGGTTATGTAGTTAGACTCAATCTCCTCATAATGTAATATGTATAAATACCAATGTCTATGATGAATAACATAAGATTGTTTTCATTCGCAAATATCTAATTCTATTACTCTATAGCTCCAAATCTTACGAAATTTGACATGAATAATCTAGTCATATAGGACATGCTACTGTAAAATTATCAATTTAATCCATGATCATTTGTATATGAAAACATTCATTCTTTTCGTGTTTCCCAAATCTGTCCAACATAAGTCAATATTGACCTTTGTTCACTCCAAAATTTATAAAACATTTTATACTCATTTATAAATCACAAAATTTTACAGAATAATATTAGACATAACATTCTATCTACATATAATTTTTTATAATTTTCTAGATAGAAGAACCTACTCAAATAAATTTATGAATTCTAGCCATTTGTCAAAATAGAGGGGTTCCAGCAGGCCTTTGTATATTTCGAAAACACATAAAAACTAGCATCATGATCTCTACTTTCAGCAATTGAATAGGCTATAAATCATCATCATGGTCTCTACTTTCATCAAGTTAAGCATATCAAAAATCATAATCTAGCATATTCTAGAAGTTCAATCATGAAAGATATAAACAAAAGAAAATAAAAGCAACGAACCATGACAACAAGAAAAAATCAAAATCTTTGGGGAGAAGGCTGGACTTGTTATGGCCTTTGATATTTATACCTCTCACCATCAAGTCCACCAAAATCCATGACCTAAGAAAATCCTTTAAAATCTAGTCTCAATTGAATACACCTTGATTTTTACAGACATTTTTAAAGTCTCAGTTCAATACACCCGAATTTGAAAGGACTCTTTAAAAGTCTATAGAAATCTGAATTGAATACCACCGGATTAATGTAGACTCTTTTAAAGTCTTTAAATGTCCGAATTGAATACATCCGGATTTATAAAGTCTTTAAATGTCATCGAGAATCCTAATTCAGTACATCCCCTTAAACAATGTAACTGAAATTCCTGTAAAAAATAAATAAACAGATAAAATAAAAAAGGTAACCAAGATCAGATTGTATTATAATACTCTATCAAAAAAAAGTGTATTATAATACAAATTCCTCAAGCATATAGTTAATAAATTACATGGGCCTCTTTCGGTTTAAAATTTAAGTGGTGCTATTTGTACCCCACTAAAATTCTTAGTGCAGCCATTTAATATATAAGCTTATACCAAGGAGTGTGTTCAAAACTTCAAATGAATCAAACTATGATTTCCTCCAGCTAGGGTTATTTTGTTTTTCAAATTTTTGTGTTTTGGGTAGAGTTAGCAATATGGGTCGCAACCCACAAACTCGAGACAAACAAATGGGTTCGGGTTGGTAATCAAGGCAATCAGCTTGACCCATTTAAATAAATGGATTTTGTCAGATTTCGTCAACTGGTTGACGAGTGACCCGTTTAGGTGGAGAGATTCTTCTCGAACTAGGATCAAGCACAACTTCAAGGTGGAGAGAAGCTGAAGATATCTCATGTGGCCGCCATTTCCGTGAGTGAGTCTGGCGTCAAGGTGGAGTTGTCGGAGTCGGCGGGCAGTGACTGGATCATGGGCATCAAGGTGGAGTTTTTGGCCGAGTTGACTCAACCGAGTGTGATGAGTTAGGATCGAGTTTGAATGAATTTCCTATGTATTAAAGTAAGTAACTTTATCAAACAAAGAAAAGAAGAAAAAATTGATTTTATTTTTAAAAGCAAGAAGAAACAGTACAACAAGTGGGATCCAAATGTAAACTCTCGATAGAATTTTCAAATTTTTATCGACCAGATTAAGCTGGTTTGGTTTGCATAAGTCACCATAATTGTTTTTGTATGGAATACCTTAATAATACAAAATAGGGTTTGGTTCACGAAGAAAACACAAAGGAGGCAAAAAGACAGAAGGGTTAGAAATTTTGAAATGAAGTTGTCTTGAAACGCAGCCGTTTGGGGTAATTAAAATGAGAAGAAAAATAAAATGAAATCAAGACCGTTCAATTTATTGAGTGTCACGTGTCTTCAAATCTTTAAAAGTTTAGGTAAAAGTATAAAACTTAATTTAGTAGAAGATCCAAATCTTTTTAGAAAAGGGTAAATTGGTAATTTAAAATTATTTAGGGAATAAATGAAATTTTGCTTGTATAAACGAGTCAAACTCTATTGCTTAATGTATTAAATGAGTCACACTAGTCAAGACCTGGCCAAAGTCAACCCGATTCGTTTATTAAATATGTTAGGAGTCAACTCGTGTAATCTATTTAACTAATCATGTCTTATTGGATTAAGTATAAATGGGTTCATCATGTTGTGTCAGGTTGAGTCAGGTTGAGTCCAACCTAATCTGCAAACCCGAATTGCCAGATCTAGCAGCACACCTCTCAGGGAAGAAAGTAGACCCATTCAAAATAAAATATTTAACAATATTTGGTGCAAATGTGCAATTCCTTATAAAGGAGTTTTCTAGTATTTTCTCATCTACGCAAATGTATCCATCATAAAAATTAATAAAAAATAAAACGACATTCCTGTTTTGTTTCTTGACAACAACTTTTGTCTTCATTATGTTCTTCCTATTCAAATTCTCTTATTACTATTAATGGTTCTCTAGCCCGACCTGCCGCGTAATGTTCATAACTAAAAAATTGGACGTATCCAAGCGCCAATTTATTTTGTATATCTTCCTTCAGTGAAGGCAGGGGCCAACCCATGGTGGCAGCAAACCCAATCATTTGTTGGTGTCCCCAACTGGCTCAATTTACTTTTTTCTTCTTTTATAAAATGAGGGTCTCAGGACCAAATCTATTTAAGTTTAAACAGGGTCCAATTCCAAACCTTTTATTGCTTTTATTTATTTATTTTTCTTTTCAAATCAAGGCCCAATGGACTAATTCAATTAATCAAAAATAAACTTCAAAGACCCAATGTACTTGTGATTTTGATTTTGAGACTACACTAATTAAAACAAAAACAAACATCAAATTAATTAAAAACAACAACAATGACCTAAAGGCTAAAGTTCTAAACGAATAGAAAGTTTTGATGGTAGTAGTATAATTAGTAAATTTACACTTTAGAAAGTAAGAAGAATAAAAATTTAAACAATGTTTTGTTTTAATGTTATTAGATACGATAAATCTTTTTTGTTTTAATTTATGTGGATTATATTGTATTTGGTAAATGAATAATTATTTCTTTAATTTTTTTTATGTTAATGATAATATTTTTTATATGGAGCCTCGATTTTTGTTAATACCATTAAATGGATGGGGCCCCAAAATATCTGGAGACGGCCATGAGTGAAGGGATTCGAGTTCGAGTTACTAATAAATACAGTTTTAATTGTCAAAGTAATTATTTGAATCTTGTTTGTAGTTTATGATTTTCGTAAGTTTCATCGGGAGAAATGTTAGATTGTCCAAATGATGTGATAATATGAGCTGTAACTAACACATAATTTCACGATGTATATGGTGTTGACAACTCATATATCACATTATTTGAGCATTAATTTGAACAAATATTTTTGTCAACCTAGCATTACTCATTTCAACGGATATGATCCTTTCTTATCATCTTAATTTTCTTTCCTTACCTCTTTAAAGCATATAATTGATTGTTGATAAAGTGATTGTGAAAAGCAATCACATCTTAACCATACATTCATTGCAATGCTTATGTGTTATGAGATTACGTGAGGTAAGGAAAAAAATGAGATGAGGAAAGGATCCAAATCCTATTTCAAGAGTCACCTCCACCGAGATGTTGCCATATAAGGCAAATGAGTAATTTTCATACCTTAACAAAAAGATGTAGACACCATTGCCCTATGTGACTTGATGGTGTATAGCATTCTCATTCAGTCTAAGTACAATATTACAGACTTGAGTCGCCATACCTATATACATCCATACACAGTCATTTGTATAACGGTTGGAGTCCCACACACACACTCATTTGGTGAGTTTTTCTCTAGTAGACATATAACTATGAGCATACTTATAGCACATTTATTCACCTCATCACTTTTTACCAGAAAAAGCAATATGCTTATAGTTATATACCTACCAGAGAAAAACGTACTCTATAGCTACTAGAGAGAATAAAACTCCTCATTTGATTGCACTCGTAGAGCTTAATTTATTACATCTTAACAAACTCTAATCTAACGTCAAACCTTAAAAAGGGAAAAACAAAATTGGACCTAACATTGCCGGGGGAGGAACTTGACAGGCACTAAGAAGTTGCCACGTATCCAAAATAGGCATCATGTACGCCGTGATTACATTTATTTTGGAGATTTGAATTGTTAATCAGTTTATGTTGGAATGTTAGAGATAATGTTCACAATAGTCAGCTGCAAACAAAGGGTTCTAGAAATACCTCAGTCACACCAACCTTTGGAGGTTTTGCTACTATGCTTGTATTTCCAGTAACAGCTCATGACAGATCACAGATCACACAAAGACTCCCATAGATCAATTTGGATGGCTGCCTGTAACCTGGCCCAATTAAGTTGCATGTGCAGCAACTTTAATTAAACCATATAATAAAATACAAGTAAAGTCTATAGTACATTGGTTGTAGATGTGTTGACAGTGTTGTCTGTTTTGTAACATAAGTTTGATATGTCGATCAATGGAGAAACTAAATCAAAATTTTGTGTTTTGAAATTAAAAAAAAAAACAAAAAGTTTCATATGCTTTGATTCCATAAGATCTGCGGTTTGAATCCCCTTATGGCTAAACGAAAATGTATGTGCATCTTGAAAAGAAAAGAGTAAAGCATGGAAAATAAACTAGATTGTGAAACATGTTTGATGAAAGACCAATCACACTCACCTAAATAAAATAATTGCATCAAAATAATCATTAGTCAGAAAATGGAAAAATTGGGTGCAACTAGCTAGCTTCACTGTGAAGAGTGGTTCAACAACTCAATCATGAATCATGGATGCATTATTTAGGTGGACTGAGACATCTTCATCTACCTCTCACTCTCTCTCCCTCTCGGGAGAAAATCTTAAATGTATCGGGTGTATAGCCGAGTGGTGCATCTAATCATTGGAGATCAGACATGTGGTCACTTAGACCTCACCTGCCTAATACCAGTCTCTCTCTCTCTTCTTCAATAAAATAAAATGTTGTTGGGCCATTTTTTTGAAAAATAAAGAAAAAGGAAGCCAAAAAAGAAAAACATATTTTTGTGGAAAATTAAAGTCACCCCAGCTAGCAAATGTTAAACACAAAGTATTTCCAATTTCAATCTTCATCAACACAAAATAATATTCAAATTTAAACTGAACCATTGCAGTCTGCATATAATTATTAATTAAGTTAATTGATACCAGAAATTGACAATTGAAATTGACTTGAAAAAAAAGAAAAAGAAAAAGAAAAAATCTCATTCACATTTATATGAGATTATGAGAAGTTAATTATTGTGTTGTCAGTTCATGCATTGTCTTGGTTAAAGACTCGTCATGTATGTGATCTTCTTTTAACTTTTGTTCTCTTCTATTTTGTTGTATTTTTCACATAAAATGCTTAGGCCTTGCTTTGAGTCTCCACCGCGGTTTGTCAAAAAAATTCAAACAATTTAACATAATAATATTTTTAATCACAAATATTATCTCAAAAAAATAAAACTTGGAATCGGCGTCGTTACCTTGCATAACTAGGCGGGTATTTGTATAAATAGTAGCTTTGAATATGTGAAAATCTGTAACAGCTCAGCCCACCAAATAGATATTGTCCGCTTTGGGTTTCACGCACTCGTCCTTCACCCTCACGGATATGCTTTTGGATCATGGACTTCATGTAGGCATCCTTGATATACAAACCATGGACCTCACTCGCTAACGATGTGGGATATGACAATCTATCCCCCTTCGGACCTCGAGTCCTCATGAGGGTCCAAACACAATCACAAATCTACATCCACACCGGGTAGCGGGCCTGCTTTGATACCATTTATAACAGCCCAAACCCACCAAGTAGCTATTGTCCGATTTGGGCTTCATACACCCTTTTTTCACCCTCACGGATTTGCTTTTGGATCATGGGCTTCACGCAATCATCCTTCATCCATGGCCCAAAACGCGTCTACTTAGTTAGGAGAGACCAAGGCTTATATACAAACCATGGACCTCACTCGCTAGCGATGTGGGATGTGACAATAATAGTCCAAGCCCACCAAGTAGATATTGTTCACTTTGAGCTTTACGCACCCTTCCTTCACCCTCACAGATTTGCTTTTGGATCATGAGCTTCACGCAAGCATCCTTCACCCATGGTCCAAAACACGTCTACTTAGTTAGGAGAGACCAAGGCTTATATACAAACCATGGACCTCACTCGCTAGCGATGTGGGATATGACAAAATCAATCCAACACATTGTAAGAAGCAGCGAAGCTCTCTGCCTCCACCATAACCACAAAGAGAAGATCTTCATTACCTGGAACATTACATTATGTTGTGTCTATGTTCTCATGATAAAAATTGTTTCAATGTGGAATTTGTAGGTGATGCAGTTTGGTAAATTTGGATGGGCATCACATTATTCTTTGATTTCTTTTATTCCATTTTGAGGTATTAGGCATAAATATTGATTTCTAGGATCAAATTCTGATTCCTTCAAAAATATATATAATTTATTATTTCGTCGTAATTAATTCAAAACAAATTTCATCTTCTAGGCATACAACACCAAACTGTCTTATTTTGGATTGGTAAGGTTTGGACATGTAAATGGAAACTACCATGTCACCGCCAGTATTACAGGCACATAGATTATGCAACTCGATCAGGAATACATAGAAACAGATAATATATCTGAATCCGACAATGTCAACCACTTTCCAATGCGGTTTCGTAGTAAAAAGCACCGACAATGTTCCAGATTCATAAGTATCTAGAATCAGACCCTAGAATCCGCACATCTATGATCTATTGACCCAGTCCTGGAAACTTAAGGGAAGGGGCGACGTTAGTGACAACATGTTGTCAAGTGGGAAGATTGTGAATCCGATTCATTTTGCAAGATCTGATGACGGTAACTAAGAATTTTAGACTGGATTCGGTGATCAGTGAGGGTGGTTCTGGACTAAAAGAATGCCCCAAATGGTGTATATATATAAAGCATTGTCTAGAAACCGCCCATCTATGGGGACCAAGTCCTGAAAAATTTAGGGAAGGTCATTGCAATTGAGGTTCTCTTAATTTTGTTTTATAATGTCAATGACAGCTTACGCAAGGGAGGTCATTAATGATTCATATTATTCTAAAACAAATTAAAAATGGACTTCACCATCACTAAAATAACAGAACAAATGTTGTGGTAAAAATGGAACCAATTTCACAATGTTATTGACACATATTAGAGAGAACTAAACAAAACTCATCGGAATCAATGTTATTGACACTATTATAATAGAATAAACGAGTCAAATTAAATGCTGAATGTATTAAATGAGTCACACGGGGTCAAGACCTGGCCCAAGTCAACCCGATTCGTTTATGAAATATGTCACGAGTCAACTCGTGTAATCAATTTAACTAATTGTGTCGTGTCTGATTAAACATAAACGAGTTCGTGTCATGTTGGGTTAAGCCCAGCTTGACCTGCGAACCCGAATTGCCAACTCCAGCAGCACACCTCTCACGGAAGAAAGTAGACCCATACAAAAAGAAATATTTAACAATATTGGGTGCAAATGTGCAATTCCTTATAAAGGAGTTTTCTAATATTTTCTCATCGATGCAAATGTATCCATCAAAAACGACATTCCTGTTTTGTTTCTTGACAACAACTTTTGTCTTCATTATGTTGTTCCTATTCAATTTCTCTTATTATTATTATTATTATTATTGGCTCTCTAGCCCGACCTGCCGCGTAATTTTCATAACTAAAAAATTAGACGTATCCAAGCACCAATTTATTTTGTGTACTTCCTTTATGCTCCGTTTGGTAAGAAGGAAAAGGGAGAGGAAAGAAAGGGGTTGAGGGAAAAGGGAGAAGAAAATGAAAAAATGTATGTTTGGTATGGAGAGAAAAATGGAGGGAAAGGAAAAATGGAAGGAAAAAATGGTGTGTGGGGCCCACCATTTTGTTTCCTCCCAAAAGTAGGAGGAAAAGGGAAGGAAAGAAATGGTGTGTGGGACCCACCAATTTTTAGGTAACTCAAATTACAATTTTATCCAAATTATTTTAATATATTAAATATAATATAAGGGTAAAATAGTAAAATTGATAAAATGATATTTTCTTTCCTTCCTGTTTACCAAACAACACAAGGGAAAATCATTTTCCTTTCCTTCCCTCATGTTTTCTATCTCTCCAAATCTTTCCATCCTTCCTATTTTCTTTCCTCCCTACCAAACGGAGCATTAGAGAAGGGGTTCGAGTTCGAGTTACTAATAAATACTGTTTTAATTGTCAAATTATTTGAATCTTGTTTGTAGTTTATGATTTTCGTAAGTTTCATCGGGGAAATACTAGATTGTCCAAATGATGTGATAATATGCATGACTGTCTCCAAACATTTTCAGGGCCCCATCCATTTAATGATATTAACAAAAATCAAGGCCTCATATAAAAATTATTATCAATTAACATAATTAATTTGCTATTTATTTTTGTTTTAAATAATGTAGTCTCAAAAATCAGAATTACATGTATATTGGGCCTTTGAAGTTTATTTTTGATTAATTGAATTAGTTCATTGAGCCTTGATTTGAAATGAAAAATAAATAAATAAATAAATAAAAGCAGTAAAAGGTTTGGAATTGGGTCATGTTTAGACTTAACTAGATTGGATCTTGAGGCCCTTGATTTTATAAAAGAAGAAGTAAATTGGGCCAATTAGGGGCCCCAGCAAAGCGGGTTCAAAAAATTTTTGTCACTATTTGGGGCAGTTCTTGTAAGAATATCACCACTTTACTAATTCAAGTTTAAAAGGCACCTATTTAGGTGACCAGACAAAAATACCCTTATTTTGTCAGTTTGTGTCTTTTCAAACCTAAAGAGAAAACAGTTGACATAGAGAGAAAAAACATCGGTTGAAAGAAATACTCTTGAAAACTTCACGGCGAACTCACCGGCGAACTCACCAGCGAACTCACAGTGAACAACAAAAACCACATCAAAACAACAATCTTAAACTGGTTGTGTGAATTTTGAATCTAATTGAAAAGGTTCGGGGACAAATTGAAAAGGCTCGGAGACTATTTACAAAGTCTCGGAGCCAGTGTTAAAAGGCTCGGAAAAGGCTCGGAAAAGTCTCGGAGATCCAAAATTAACAAAAAAAAGTTGATGGTTAAAAAGGCTTGGAAAAGGCTCGGAGACCATTTACAAAGTCTCGGAGCTAGTGTTAAAAGGCTCGGAAAAGGCTCGGAAAAGTCTCAGAGATCCAAAATTAACAAAAAAAAGCTGATGGTTAAAAAGGCTCGGAGACTATTTACAAAGTCTCGGACAGTGTATGAAAAGTCTCGGAGAACTGTTGAAAAGGCTCGAATACAATGTTAAAAGTCTCGGAGATTCAAAAAGTCTCGAACAAAGACTTTTAACATTGTATTCGAGCCTTTTCACCAATTCTCCGAGACTTTTCATACACTATCCGAGACTTTGTAAATAGTCTCCGAGCCTTTTCCAAGCCTTTTTAACCATCAACTTTTTTTTGTTAATTTTGGATCTCCGAGACTTTTCCGAGACTTTTCCGAGCCTTTTAACACTAGCTCCGAGACTTTGTAAATAGTCTCCGAGACTTTGTAAATAGTCTTTGAGACTTTGTAAATAGTCTCCGAGCCTTTTAACTATGGCTCTGAGACTTTGTAAATACTCTCCGAGCCTTTTCAATCAGTTCAAAATTCTCAGATCTTCATCGTCTTCTACACAAATTTTCATAAATTAAAACCCTAACCATACTCACATCGATAAATCAAACCAAAACCAAAACCAAAAAAATCTCCATTAAACTAATTATCCAATAATGTTTAACCTCCATTAGAGGTCTGTTAAACAGACCTCTATGAAAGAAGATGAAAGAATAAAAAAAAACTTCAAAGTAAGAGAATGTGTGTAAAGTAAGGGCATTATTGTCCGTTCACCATAATAGGTGCCTTTTAAACTTAAGTTATTAAAGTGGTGACTTTCTTACAAAACCACTTTAAAAAGGTGACATTTCCCACCATTTCCACCCCCAGCAAATGGCTGGGTTTGCTGCTAGACTTGACGCCGATTGGTTCCGGTTCGGACCAGTGTTTCCGGTTCTGGCTCTAAGGGAACCAGAACCGAAACCGACCTATACCGGTTCCGATTCTAATTCCGATTCCTATTCTTATTCCGGTTCGACGGTTCCGATAGTTCTGAACCCTTTTTTTTTTCAAGTCACATGATCATCATCTTCTCCACAACCACAACTCCACCAGATTACCAGACTTGTAGACCATCACCATCTCCAACAACCAATGACCCAAACCCTAACCTAATCCATCATTTTAAACAAAAATAAAAAATTAAAACACAATTAGAAAGCTACTCTTTTGGATCTGGAAACCCTCAAAGTCTCAAACCCATCATCGATCTGAGATTCTAATCGTGATTTCCAGATCGATATTGTGGATGGATTTGGAAACCCATCATCAATCTATAAACCCTAACCTAATCCATCATTTTCCTCAGCAAACAAACACCAAAAAAAAAAAAAAAAAAAAAAACATAGAGAATCAGAGATCGTGAAGAAGAAGAAGAAGAGGTTGAAGAGGAGATTGAAGAGGACGACCGTACGGTGTCCGTCGATCGTCGGCAACGGGATGAAGAAGCGAACGAGTCTTCGAGTCTTTGAAAGAGGGAGAGGCTGAGAAGTGAGAATCTGAGATGAGACTCATAAGAGAGAGGGAGAGATAACTGATGAGTGATGAGTTTTTTTAAAAAAAAAATTATTAAAAAAAAAAGAAAAAGGAACCACTGGTTCCAGTCTGGTTCGAACTGGGTGGTTCCTTGAAAATTGAAACCAGAACCGCCGTCCTCCTGTTCCGTTTTTGGTTTCGATTCCAATTTTTTTGGTTCAGTTCGTCGGTTCGAATCGAACCGGCGTCGAGTCTATTTGCTGCCCCTATGGGCTGGCCTTGATAATATGAGCTGTAACTAACACATAATTTCACGATTTATATGGTGTTGACAACTCATATATCATATTATTTAAGCATTAATTTGAACAAATATTTTTGACAACTTAGCATTATCATTTCAACGGATTTGATCCTTTCATTATCTTATTTTTTTTTCCTTACCTTTTTAAAGCATATGATTGATTGTTGATAAAGTGATTGTGGAAAACAATCACATTTTAACCGTAGATTCATTATAATGTTTATGTGTTATGAGATTATGTGAGGTAATGAAAAAGATGAGATGAGTAGAGGATCCAAATCCTATTTCAAGAGTCACCTCCACCAAGATGTTGCCATATAAGGAAAATGAGTAATTTTCATACCTTAACAAAAAGACGTATACACCACTGCCCTATGTGATTTGATGGTGTATAGCGTTCTTATTCAGTCTAACAATATTACATACTTAAGTCACCATTCCTGTATACATCCTTACACAGTCATTTGTATAACAGTTGGAGTCCTACACACACACACTCATTTGGTGAGTTTTTCTCTGGTAGGCATATAATTATGAACATACTTATATTACACTTATCTACCTTATCACTTTTTATCCAAAAAAGTAATATGCTCATAGTTATATGTCTAAAAAAAAAAAAAAAAAAAACTCAATGCCTATCAGAGAAAAAACCAAAAACTCAATGCCTATAAGAGAAAAACCCTTCATTGGATTGCACTTGTAGAGCTTAATTTATTACATCTTAACAAACTCTAATCTAACGTCAAACCTTGAAAAATGAAAAACAAAACTGGACATAACATTGCCGGGGTAGGAACTTGACAGCTACTAAGAAGTTGCCACGTATCCAAAATAGCATCATGTATGCCGTGATTACAGTGGTGAGTCACCGGCCGCTCCTTTTATTCTTTATTTCCAATAATGATTTTTAATTGCCCTTTTTGGGATTTTGTATTCATCAATTTGAACACGTACTCACTTGTGGGGACCGATGGAGTCCTAATTTCAACTGTGCCCATGTCCTCTGCGCTAGTGCTCTGTTCCATAATATATGAAATGACCATTATACCCTTATATAAAATTTAAAGAGATTTGATGAGATTCCAAACTTTCAATTTTCATCCCATCATTCTTTATATTTATTTTTTCCAGTTAAGAAGAAAATTAAAAAAAAAAAGAATTATAAAATATATGTAAATAATTTCCCTCAATATCGAGATCAAATGAAAGAAATAATTAATAATGAATTGATATTTTAATAAATTCAAGATTTAAAGCAAACTTATTATAGAAGGTTATATTGAGAAAAGAAGACTATATTTTGCTGAAAAGAATTGGCTTATAATTTTTTAGTGGAAAAATGAAGAAATTATTATGAGTTATTTTTCCCTAAAGAATTGACTTGTAGTTCAAAATTTATAGTTAGAAAAAGGAAAATATAAAGTTGTGATTCATTAAATATAATATATTTCCTTTTCTCAAATTGTCTCTCAAATTGTTTCTCTAGAGTCTAGATTAAAACTGTCAAAACGTGCTGGCATGGCCCCCCTAAGGCCCAGCCCCTTGGGGTTTAGCCAACTTAACATGCCATGCCGTGCTAAGCACTGTCCATTAAGAAAAAGGGTGGCACGTGCCATCGTGCCGTGCTAGCCTAGGCATGCCATAGTGGCATGCCGTGCCAGGCACGACTGAGCATGCCAGACCCGACCCCAATACAGTTTTATTCCAAACTTGTAATTCAAATTCATAATTAATATATATATATATATATATATATATATATATATATATATATAATTCAAATTCATAATTAGAAAGGAAATATAATAACTTTTGATACCATTTTTATTCTTGAAAAATATTCACTTATGATTGATGGCTTCACGGTAGGAAAAAAGGAAATATAAATAAATACACAAGATCTTTTAAAATTAAGATATATATAAAATTAAAAAAAAAAAAGTTAATGTAGTGAAGATAAAGAAAAAAAGAAAAAAAAAGAAGGGGTTATTTTAATTTTTAAGTATTAATTTATATATTGTTTTTGAAGAAAAAGTATTACTGTAATTTATATTTGTTTTTTATTATCAAATGTTGGGAGAAAAGACCTGTTCACTTATGATTCACGGCTTCACGGTTGGAAAAAAGGAAATATAAATAAACACACAAGATCTTTTAAAACTAAGATATTAAAAAAAAAAAAGGCTATTTTAATTGTAAGTATTAATTTATATATTTGTTTGAAGAAAGGGTTAATATTAAAGATCTCCCCTCATTTTTAAACTATTATTAGATATCTTGATAAAAAAGCTTTAATTTCAAAAACATCCCCTATGGATTAATAGATAATGGTTCAATTAATTGATTTTTGATGTTAAAAAAAAAGACTAAAATGTCTTTATTTAAGCTTCCTTTTTCCCATCCATGCAAATGTATGATGTATCCATCATCAAAAAACGACATTTGTTTTTCACCATCCATCTCCAGTTGTTTCTTGACAACAACTTTTGTCTTCATTATGTTGTTTTCTCTTATGTCTGTACTGGTGTTGTTTTTTCTGCTTTCTTGACTTTCCCAGCTGTTGTTCTTTTATGGGTTTGCTCTTTGTGTTGCCCTGTTTTCTCTTTGCTCTGTTGTGAGCTATCAAAAAAATATATATATTCAATTTCTCTTATTATTATCATTAGCTGTCTAGCCCGACCTGCCTCGTAATTATCATAACTCAAGAATTGAACGTATCCAAGAACCAATTTATTTTGTGTATCTTCCTTCATTGAAGAGGTTCGACTTCGACTTCGAGTTACCAATAAATACTGTTTTAATATATCACATTTTTTAAACATTAATTTGAATAAATATTTTTGACAACCTAGCATTACTCAATTCAATGGATCTGATCATTCCCTTATTTTATTTTTTTTCTTACTTTTTTAAAGCATATGATTGATTGTTGATAAAGTGATTGTGGAAAGCAATCACATCTTAATCGTACATTCATTACAATACTTATGTATCATGAGATTATGTAATGTAAAGAAAAAGATGAGAAGATGAGAGGATCTAAATCTTATTTCAAGAGTCACCTCCACCGAGATGTTGCCATATAAGGAAAATGAGTAATTTTCATAACTTAACGAAAAGACGTATACACAACTACCTTATGTGACTTGATGGTGTATAAAGTTCTCATTAAGTTTATGTGCGAGTCCCACATACACGGCTAAAACTTGGGTGCATTCGATATACGGTGCATCGCCCACCCGGACGTACACACTCCTTTGGTTGTACTTGTAGTGCTTAATTTATTACATCTTTAACAAAATCTAATCTAACGACAAACCTTAAAAATGGAAAGACAAAATTGGACCTAACATTGCCGGGGTAGGAACTTGACCGCCACTAAGAAGTTGTCACGTATCCAAAAAAGGCACCATTATGCCGTGATTACAGTGGTGAGTCACCGACCGCTCCTTTTTTCTTCATTTGAAATAGTGGTTTTTAATTGCCCTTTTCGGGATTTTGTATTCATCAATCTCAACACGTACTCACTCACCTTGTTGGCTGTGTGGGACCGATGGAGTCTTAATTTCAACTGTGCCCATGTTATCTGCTCTAGTGCTCTGTTCCATAATATATGAAATGACTATTATACCTTTATATAAAATTTAAAGAGATTTCAAACTTTCAATTTTCATCCCATTATTTTTTATATCTATTTTTTTAGTTAAGAAGAAAATTTTAAAAAAAATTGAGTTATAAAATATATGTAAATAATTTCCCTTAATATCGAGATCAAATGAAAGAAATAATTAATATTGAATTGATATTTTAATAATTTCAAGATTTAAAGCAAATTCATTGTAGAAGGTTATATTGAGAAAAGAGGACTATATTTTCCCCAATATAAACTTTTTCCTGAAAAGAATTGGTTTATAAATTTTAAGTGGAAAAAAGAGGAAATCAGTATATGAGTTTTTTTTTTTTCCCTAAAGAATTGACTTGTAGTTCAAAATTTTTAGCTAGAAAAAGGAAAACATAAAGTTGTGATTCATTGAAATATAATATCTTTCATTTTTTTCAAATTGTCTCTTCAGACTTTTAATTCAAATTCAAAATTAATATATATATAAATTCAAATTCATAATTAAAAAAGAAAATATAATAACTTTTGATACCATTTTTGTTCTTGAAAAATATTCACTTATGATTCACTGCTTCACAGTTGGAAAAAAGGAAATATAAATGAACACAAAAGATCTTTTAAAATTAAGGTTATTTTAATTTTTAAGTATTAATTTATATATTTGTTTTTTCAGAAAGGGTTAATATTAAAGACTCCCCTCATCTTTGAACTATTATTGGATGTCTTAGTAAAAATGATTTTATTTCAGAAACATCCCTTGTGGACTATCTAACAATGGTTCAATTGATTGATTTTTGATGTTAAAAGGTCTAAAATATCCCTATTTAAGTTTCAATTATATGGATTGGACATTATACCCTCTGAATTTTACCAAATAAAAGTATTATTTGTTAGTCCATAAGGGGTGTTTCTGAAATAAAAGCATGTTTTCTAAACATCTAATAATACTTCAAAGATGAGGGATATTTTTAATATGAAACCTTGAAGAAAATGTATTAATGTAATTATCAAACGTGTCAGTATTGTCAAAGCTTGGGAGAAAAGACTCGACATGTCGCTTTCACTGCAATAAAAGAAAATCTTTTCTCTCTTATTCGTCTGCTTTATTTTTCCTCTTTTGTCTCTGTAAATGCAAGCTCGCAGTCTCGCACTCACACCCTTCTTTTTCTATTCAAATTCAAAAAAAAAATTCCCTTTATTTACTCTGCCATCAGCCTGTACACGCGTCAACTTATTTTCCTCCGCAAATCCTCTGATATCAAGCATTCAAGCCAACACTTCTTGCCAACACTTTTTTTTTTAACTATTTATACTGGGAAACCAAACACATTCTCTCTTACAATAGCAACTCTCTGTTTTCTTTTTCTTTTTTTTTTCAATTTTTTCTTTCTTTCTTTGGTTTGTTTATTCTATCTTCATCAAACCCTCCTGGGTTTTTGTTTTTCTTTGAGGTATTGTATAGAAAATCATGGCGGTGGACTCTCCTGAGAAGAGAGAAGTGGTCATCAAGATCGACGGTGACAAGACGATGAACAACAACAACAACAACAACAACACGATTTGGAGAGAATCAAGTTATGATTTTGGAATAATAGAGAGAATAACACTAACACCAACACCAAAACCAACAAGCTCGAGAATGTGAAGAGTTGTGGTGGTGGTGGTGAAGAAGAGAGTTTTGATTTCATGCAACAAGGGCAGAGAGTGGAGGAGGATCCACCCACCAAGTTGATTGGTCAGTTCATGCACAAGCAAAAAGCCTCAGGTGAGATCTCTATTGATTTTGAAGTCATGGATGAGCTTGAACAGCCAACTAGTAGTGATAATATTGCCAGTCACAACACCCAGACTTTGCCAACTGTGTCTGAATCACCAACCACACAAAGGGTTTCTTTTGAATCTTTATCTGTTAAAAGAAGGAATTCTAAATCTAATAATAATAGTTATAAAAACTCTCAACAAGTAGAGTCTGATGGAGAGGTTGTAAAGTGTAGTTCGAACAAGTCTTTTGAACAGAATGTCTCTTTTAATAGGAAGTATAGTGGGTTGATGTCAAAGAATAGGTCAAGATTGTTGGACCAACCTCCAGAGAAATTGGAACCCAAATCAGGAAAATTAGTGGGAAAATCAGGACTGTTGAAAAGTGGGTTCTTGGGGAAAAATCTAGATGAAGAGGAGGATGATCCATTGTTGGAAGAGGACATGCCTGATGAATTCAAGAAGGGGAAATTTAGCATATGGGTTTTGCTTGAATGGACTAGTTTGATTGTCATTATAGCTTCTTTAGTATGTAGTTTGACAATCAAAAAGTTGAAAGACAAGAACCTGTGGAGACTTAAGTTGTGGAAGTGGGAGGTTTTTGTGTTGGTTTTGATATGTGGTAGGTTGGTTTCTAGTTTGATTGTTACGATAGCTGTGTTCTTCATCGAGAGAAATTTTCTTTTGCGAAAACGGGTTCTGTACTTTGTATATGGACTGAGGAAGGCTGTTCAGAATTGTCTTTGGTTAGGGCTTGTGTTGATTGCTTGGCATTACTTGTTTGATAAAAAAGTTGAGAGGGAGACTAATAGTACTGTTCCTCGGTTTGTAACCAAGATCTTGGTTTGTTTCTTGGTGGGTGTGCTGTTGTGGTTGGTAAAGACCTTATTTGTGAAAGTTCTTGCATCTTCATTTCATGTGAGCACATACTTTGATAGAATCCAGGATTCATTGTTCAATCAGTATGTGATCAAGACACTTTCCGGTCCTCCGTTGATTGAATTGGAAAAAGCAGAGGAAGAGAAGGAAAGACTTGAGAGTGAGATTCAAAAGCTGGAAAATGCTGGCGCTACTATCCCCCTTGGCCTCAAGGCATCTGCCTTATCATCACCGTTGAACGGGAAGGTGATAGGGAGTGGAACGCTTCAGAAAACTCCTCGAGGAGGAAAAAGTCCCCTTATTTCTCGCACATTTTCCAACAAGGAAGACGATGCAATAACAGTTGATCACTTGCACAAATTAAACCCGAAGAATGTTTCTGCCTGGAACATGAAGAAGCTAATCAATATAATAAGGCATGGAGCTCTTTCCACATTGGCTGAGCAAATACAAGATTCAACTCTGGAGGATGAGTCTACAACACAAATTAGAACCGAATATGAAGCAAAAGCTGCTGCAACGAAAATATTCAAAAATGTGGGTAGAGGGTCAAGGTATGTCCTCAAACTGTTATCATATTTATAAAGCAATTTCATGTGACTAATTGGTTAGAGAGTATCAGAGTAGTGGTGCAAGAGGTGTAGGGATCAAATCTCCTCGCACCAACCTTGGAGAGGGATCGGTTTAATTTGTATCTCCATGTGGGGTAGGGTACGGTGGGGTGAGGTGGGGAGTATAATGAAAAAAAAACTTGTTCAACTATACTGTTACTACTGTTTATCGTCTAATCAATTTGAATTTGATCATTATTGTTTTCTAGGTACATATGCAAGGAGGATCTCATGCGTTTCATTACAGAAGAAGAGGCTTCTAAGACCATGAGTCTCTTTGAAGGAGCATGTGTCGAGGCACCTGAAAACAAAAGAATTACCAAGAAAGTGTTGAAGAATTGGGTGGTAAGAATTGTGCAACATATTACTTCATACTTTATATATTTTATGTTTGTTCTTCTCTGTCAGTTTATTGTTGGTTGGAAACAATTGTCAATTTATTTGTCCAAGGTAGCACCAACTGTGTCGGCACGTTTATGTGCAATCATCTTAGGTGTGTCTGTATGCAAATGTTTGTGTTTTCTGGTAATATATGTTTCCATTTTCCGTTTTTAACCATTAATTATATAATTGGACATGACATTATCAATAAAAAAAACTTCATATGGTTGATTTTTGATACAATTGCCTGTAGTTTTCCACATGTAAGTTTATTTGTTTCAAATAACTTAAACTATAACACTGCCATTTTGCTCATAATTTTTTTTTTTTTTTGAAATATTACATAAATTCGAAGTTATTTTTTTGTGGAGGGGAGGGCTCGAACCCACGATCTCGTGGCGTAGGTGTGAGGGGTTTACTACCGGACCAAACTCAACTCATCACTTGTATATAAATTATTACCAAACTCAACTCATCACTTGTATATAAATTATTAACAGCACTATTTGTGACTTCTTGTTGCATGATTAAAAAGTTCATGT
The DNA here is from genome assembly GCA_030490815.1 of Acer saccharum. NCBI lineage: Eukaryota > Viridiplantae > Streptophyta > Magnoliopsida > Sapindales > Sapindaceae > Acer > Acer saccharum. The sequence goes on from CM059867.1 coordinate 28,185,587, forward strand.
CATTCATGTATTTATTAGTTTTATCTCTTCAATTAATATTTGAGTGCAATAGTGCATACTTATTGATATATGCAATGTAGATGTTTAATATGATGAATTTGTTCTAGGTCAATGCTTTTAGAGAACGAAGGGCACTTGCTATGACATTGAACGATACAAAAACAGCAGTCAATAGGCTCCATAAGATGGTGAACATTTTGATCGGCATTGTCATTGTGGTTATTTGGCTCCTTATATTAGGAATTGCCACCACCAAATTTCTACTCTTTGTGAGCTCACAACTTGTCTTAGTGGTATTCATATTCGGAAACTCTTGCAAGACAGTATTTGAAGCAATTATCTTTCTGTTTGTGATGCACCCTTTTGACGTGGGTGATCGGTGTGAAATCGAAGGAGTTCAGGTACATCAGTACTAGATAAATTTGATTTTAATCACATTTTCCTTTTCAAGTTTTTTGTTTTTGTAAATACTTTGGTGGGCCTAAGGTCTGTTTCTTCAAATTGCAGATGGTTGTTGAAGAGATGAACATCTTAACTACCGTCTTCCTGAGATACGACAACCAAAAGATCATATATCCAAATAGTGTTCTTGCTACCAAGCCCATCAGTAATTACTATCGTAGTCCTGACATGGGAGATGCTGTCGAGTTCTGTGTTCATATATCTACTCCAGCCGAGAAGATTATTGCCATGAAAGAGAGAATAATAGAGTAAGTAACAGAGTGATACTATTGCACCCCTGATAATGTGTGACAATTTCATATGTTATTGGTATATTGTTGATAATGTGATGATTTCTTGATTCAACGAATACTTTTCCTATTGCAGGTATATCGAGGAAAAGAAGAAAGATCACTGGTATCCGTCACCTTTGTTCATATTTAAGGATGTGGAAGAATTGAATAGGGTGAGGATAGCGATATGGCTTACGCATAAAATGAACCACCAAGACATGGGAGAGAGGTGGGTGAGGAGAGCTCAATTGGTTGAAGAGTTGGTTAGGATTTTCCGAGAACTTGATATCCAGTACCGCTTGTTCCCTGTTGACATCAATGTTCGGGCAATGCCTCTCGTGAACTCTGATTGCCTATCCTCTAATTGGACGGGTCTTCCAGCTGCACAAGGAGACGAGCAGAAATGAGGAACCGGTGGTGATTATACTCGGTCCGGCTTTAAATGTAGTATCTAAATGTGTGGACTATGTTATCAACTTTATAGAGAAGATAGTGTTTAGGCTTTTTAGAGTGAATGAGATGAGACTTTAGATGATTAATATTCTAAATTTACTTCTGATATTGGAATCCAACAACATGTTCTAATTTTATTATGTAAATTTAGATTTAGATATGCAGTTTATTGGTCCTTATAATTACGTGTTTCCAAGGAACATTCGATGAAATTCTCTTTGGTAGAAGTGAAATTTAGTCAAAACCAATTGGATGTTTTATATAACTTTATCTCATGTTGATAATAAATTCTTAAAACATATGTTATGATGACAATACTTTTTAGGGTAAATTGTATAAACAATTAAACATATCCCAAGTTTAGGTATAATTGCAAGTTATGTTTAATTATTACCTAAAATTACACAAACATTCATTACCGTTATTGGTCAACAGTTATATTTAACATCCAATAACAGTTATATTTAACATTTGATTGTTTTTTTAGTGTGAAAAGTCTAAAATTCCATTAGATATTAATTTATCAAATAATTTATTATTATTTTATCATTTATTTGATTAAAATAATTTCAATTAAATACTAAAATAAAAATAATTAAAAAAGAAAGAAGAAAGAAGATGAAAGCATGAAAAACACAAATCTGGGAATCACCGCCAGTTTGACTTTCAAAACAAACACCCAGTAAAAACATATTTTAAAAAAACCATCTGAAAATTGAACCATAATCTGGATATCGAAACACACAAACCGTCTCCATCGCCACCCTCTCAACTCGAATCAAACTCATTGCCTCTAGCGTCAACTTTTCAACGTCGACTCTCCCCAAGCGTGGAGAAGTTCGCACGATCTCCTCCACTGCTGGCAAAAGGACCGTGAACTCCTCTGTCCCTCGTGGAGGAGTTCGTTCTCCTCGTTCGCTCAAAAATCTGCTCCAGTCGGTGTAGATCTGCTTCTCCAACTGGAGCAAATCTGCTTCTCCAATTGAGGAACTCGAGCAACTCTTTGTTGGATGTTGTGATGGCTTTCGTTAGGTGATTCAAAAAAAAAAAAAAAATGATGAGTCTGGTAAAATTTCTGGATAAATTTCAATTTTATAAAATGATTTTTTCATTTGATCTCCTCTATTCAGATCCATTTTATTTAAAAAAATTAATTATTCAATTAATTAATTGCAATTTTGTCTTATTTGTTATGCTAAAAATACCTTTTTGCCCCTTTACCGTTAATTTCTAATGAAAAGTCACTAACTGTTTGTATATTTATGTAATTTTGGATAAAAATTAAATATAGTTGCAATTAAACCTAAACTTCGGATATGTTTGTGCAATTTACCCAAGGATTTTTGACTACAAATTTTTGACAAAAAAACATTAAAGCTCGTCATCCATTTTGATTTGTAAATAGGGAAATTATCATTCTCTCCCCTGTAGTTTACCGTATTCTCCAGTCCCCCCCCTTTAGGTTTAAAATTCTCCAATTTCCTCCCTTTCATGCCTATTTTTATATGGTGAGATTGGTTGTATTTGTGCATGGGAGAGGGGGAAATTGGAGAATTTTGAAACTAGAGGGGGGAGACTGGAGAATACGGCAAACTACAGGGGAGAGAATAATAATTTCCCTTGTAAATATGATTGTTGGGGGATTTCACCAAAATATTGGGCCAACATGTTGCTTTATTTTCCTAAAGCATGTGTGCATTTTTAATGTATTTGCATTCCATGTTTTTTCATATTTTGATTTGTATTTTTTTCTTTGTTATTTTGTTAACGTATTTATATACACATTTTGTGTGGTAAGGCTAATATGTTCCCTTTAAATAGGTGTATATTTATTTTTCAATTAATAAACTTTTTGCATACCTCCGAGGTTCATTTTAGAAAATTTATTCTAGCCCACTCTAGAGTTGAATACCGGTTACGTCTCTAGTGTTTATGGATATGGAAGCCAATCATGAATGGTATTGATGTATGATTTGCAATATTGAATTTGAATATTTACTTGACAAGAAAAAGAAACTAGATTATCTTCAACCCATTGTACCAAATTGGAGCAACTTTGCAGCAAATTGCATTAACTTCCACACCATTTTATTTTCCATCTACCCATTGCACCAAATGTTACTCTAAAAAGAATATTCTCTAAATATTCCATTTTTATTACGTCTCAACAATTAACATTTCACCCCGCAATTAATATAATATTACGATAATTTAAGAAATTACAAATTCGTAAATTAAGAAATTAAATTTAATTAACTAAAATATTGCATTTATTATTAATTGAACTTCGACACTACATTTCATAAAAGAAATAAAAAACACAAAAAAAAGAAGTAAATATCGTCATTTACTTCTCTGAATTAATATATTCATCCCACAAATGATCAATTAATGCATTTCGGAGTGCAATGTGAGCTTCTTTATTCTTGATTTGTATATGTCGAGCTAAGAAGTACAATAAAGGATTCAAATTTGATCACTTGCCCCCATCCTTAAAGATATTCCAAAATTTACAAATGATGCTAGTTCAACATAAGTCTTTAAAAGGCATAGGGGTGACTTTTGTTCATCACACAATCAGACTCTCTAACTACAGAGTCTCCTACATCAGCAACTCCTGGACTATCTGCATTTTCTCTTAATATAGTTAATGAGGATATTGGTGGTAGTTCATCTCAAAGGCCCATTGGGGTGAAGAAAGCGAAATTAAAAAGGATAGTTGATGAACAAAATTCAACGTTTCATAACTCTATCAAACAGGATAATCAAGATCTCATGGAAATTTTTTAAAAAGGCACAGCAGACAGGCTAAAATATTACGAAATCCAAATGATACAAGCTCAAAATGAGTAAAAAAAAAAAAGGGATGTGGCTGAATTACGGGAGGAAAATAAGATTTTACTAAGTGATTTGAATTTTGAACTAGATCTAAACCTACGCAAGTTTTTTCGAAATGAAAGGGAAAAACAATAAGGTAAAAAGAGCTCAACAAGGCCAAGGATCTCAAAATACCTCTGGTTCTTTTGACCAATGATTCAATGATCTTGGAGGATCCACAAATGATCTCTCGAACTACTAATTGCTGTTGTAATTTCAGTAGTATTTTTCCTTTCAATTTTTTTTAATAATGTTTTTATTAATGTTGTGTGTTGCTTTAATTGTTTTGTTTTCAATTTAGTGTTTTTTTTATTAACATTTAGTAAATTTTTTATTATATACTTAATTTTAGTTTATTTTAACTATTAATATAAATAATAATTAAATTAAAACAAATAGAAATTAAACAAAAGCATTAGATAATAAAAAGGGATAAATTAGAATAAATTTGATTTAATAATGGTAAAACTCTGATTAAAAAAACATTTAAATAAGGGATACAAACAGAATAAATTTTATTGAATAATTGTCAATATGTGAATAAGTAAAATTGAGGGAGTAATATATATATATATATATATATATATATATATATAAGCACCAAAGTAGCACTGAGAAGTGATCTACGCTTGATCTGGCACATGAAGGAGACGTGCTGCAAACTAGCTCATCCAATAGCGCATGGGTTGGAGAGGAAATCTGCAACAAATTGGAGATTGGTACTTAGGTTGGAGATGCTCATGTGCTAAAAATACCTATTTTATTAATTTCAAATAAAGTAAAGGGGTTTTTACAATTTGACCTCAACGTAATTGGGAAACATCATTTTTTTTACTCCTAAATTCAAATTTCATCGATTTGTCCTTATATAATTGAAAATCAATCAAATTAGTCATATCGTTAGTCAAAACCGTCACTTTGACTAATGGTATGATTAAGGTTTTGACTAACGATATGATTAATTTGATTGATTTTCAATTATATAAGGACAAAATCGATGAAATTTGAATTACTTTAACTAATGCTAGGACTAATTTGATTGATTTTCAATTATATAAGGACAAAATCGATGGAATTTGAATTAAGGAGTAAAAAAGTGATGTTTCCCAATTAAGTTGAGACCAAATTGTAAAAACCCCTTATTTTTACATGTTATATTTAAAAAAATATATATCATTTATTTAGTAATAATAATAATAATAATAAATATTTGAAAGTCATGATTATTTAGTCACAACTATTCTAATTCCACCCCATTAGTTAGTACATGTGTTTTAGGGTTATAGTTTATAATGTGACACATATGGCGGAGGTTCATAACATATATTAATAACCAATTTCTTTAAATATGGAAATTTTCAAATTCGAAGAGATTGGTAAATTAAAAAAAAAAAATTTTTAAATTATATTTCTAAATTTTCAGATTGAATCTCCACCATCCATTATAATTATAATTATTTATTAAAATATGGGAAATTTATATATATATATATATATGATTGTTATTAATTTATTATATATATGATTATTATTAATAGTATCATTTAATACGTATGTTGATGACTTTGTGAGCTCCAAAAGTTTAGACTATTATATATATCATAAATTGGAAATATAAGATTATTATTATATTTTTTTTAATAATATTATTAGTATTATATGTTATATTGTATAATTAGATATATTAGAATATGAAAAAAATTCTTAAAAAAAATTCTTAAGAATATAGTATCATTTTCAGATTGAATCTCTATCATCTATTATAATTATAATTATTTATTAGAATATGGGAAATTAAAAAATATATATATGATTGTTATTAATAGTATCATTTAATGCGTATGTTGATGACTTTGTGAACTACAAAAGTTCATATTATTATATATATCATAAATTGGAAATATTTTTTTCTTAATAAATATTATTAGTATTATATATTATGTTGTATAATTAGATATATTAGAATATGGAAAAAATTCTTAAAAATATAGTATCATTTATTATATACCATGTGTCGTGACCACAACAAAAGTAAATATTTTTATGTTCTATGAAAAAAATATATATATTAAAAATATAGTATCATTTAATATAGGCATATATAATAATAAGGGGGTTTTACAATTTGGTACTAACTTAATTGGGAAATATCACTTTTTTACTCTTTAATTCAAATTTCATCAATTTGATCATTGTATAATTGAAAATCAATCAAATTAGTTCTACCGTTAGTCAAAGTGACGGTTTTGTCTGTTAAAAATAAAGTGCACCCCCCCCCCCCCCCCCCCCCCCCCCCCCCCCCCCCCCCCCCCCCTAAAAAAATAAAAAAAAATAAAAAAACCTATTAGAAATGTTAGGACAACATTTCAGCATATTGTCTGGTCTCACCCCTAAATTGAAAATATTAATAAAAGACCCATTTTTGTTAGCTTCTTGAATGGAACACTGCACACTGACACAAGTCAATGGGTTAAAAGACCAAATTGCCCTTATATCCATTAAATGATAGACATAATATTCATTTAAAAAAACAGAAAAAAAAAACAATAAAAGAAATGGATTTCCACCATCCATCACAAAGATGGACGGTGGAGATATATCTCTTTTTCGTTTTTTATTTTAATTTAATAATAATAATAATAATAATAAATTAAAAAATATATTTAAGAAAAAGAAGATGAATCTCCACCGTCCATCTTTGAGATGGATAGTGGAGATATCTTTTATTATTATTTATTTAATTTTAAAAATATAAATTAAATTACTATCTATTTTTTTAAGGGATATTATTAATTTCCCCCCTGACGTTTCAGTCAACGTCATTTTACCCTCTCACGTTTCAGAATTCCCCATTTCCCCCCCTGCCGTTAGAAAACCGTTAAAAAGGTGACTTGGCAGTTATATTATAAGGGTAGTTTAGTTTAAGAAATTAAGAAATAATTAAAAAGGCAAACAAAAAAAAAAAAAACTAGATCTGCATTCAGTGTTCTTTGAACACCAAATCTCTCATCTGCGTCTCATCTCCGATCTCACATCTGCATCTTTATGATGAATCTCTCACTCCCTCTCATCTCCGATCTCTCATCCGCATCTCTCTCCTCTCTCTATCTTTACCTTCTCTACCAAAACGACACCCAAGACCTCTTCCATCACAAACAGCAACCTGTCATCAGATAAAAATTCCCAAATCTTCTTCTTCCTTGACAAACCAAAACCGAAATCCCTAACTTCCTCTTCTTCTTCGATAAATCCCCAAATCAAATCATTTGAAACCCTAGCTTCTTCTACATTTCCAATTTATCTCCTCTCACTAAACCGGCGACCATTAGCTTCGATCCACCGTCGATCACCTTCAAAAATCCTTCCAAAATGGCCAAAATTCCACCAAAATCGCAACCAAGCAAACCCTTCATCTTCAAACAATCCATTTCCTCCCGGATCGAACACCGGCAAAGGAACCACGGCGCGACTTCGATCTCGGACTTCTTTCGGAGCTCAGTGGTGGGTGGTGAAAAATTTGAGTTTCTTTTTTGTTGTGGTGACAATTTTTATTTATTTTTGGATAAGATTATCGGTGGTTGTTGATTGTTGTTGGGTGGTGACAGATTTTTTTTCCTTGTTTTTTTGAAGATTTTTGTTTGTCATTTTTTTCAAAGATTGTTGATGGCTGCTGGGTGATTATAAATCTGGGTTTTCTGTTGGGTGGTGTTGAAGCAAATGAAGAAGTGATGAAGAAGATGAGAGTCAATACTCAACAGTGACCAGAGAGAGATTATTTCTGAGATATTATAAAATTAAATATCTAATTGATTTTTTTCAATTACCAAACTACCCATGCATTTAACAGTCAAACCATGTTTTTAAACGTTTGAATAACGGTTGGGGGGGAAAATGGCGATTTCTGAAAACTGAGGGGGTAGAATGATGGTTGATTGAAACGTCAGGGGGGAAATTAATAATATCCCTTTTTTTAAAGGAAAAATATAAATTAAAATATTATCTAATAATTTATAAGAAAAGAATACGAATTAACATCATCATCACTAACAGTAAACCTAACGAACAAAACACACAAACCCCACAAAATTCAAGCACAATAATTCAACATATACACTGCAATTCCAATAAATATGGACGGATTAACATATCATCATCGTCATCACTAACACCAGATTAATCAATTTTTCTTCCTGCAATATATCAAAACCAACAAACAACATCCAACAATTTTCATACAACAATCGACCCAAATTTAAATCAGATCGACCCAAATTTAACAAAAATTGCCAAATCAAACTATCAAATCCTACACCACAAACTTTTCAAATCGATTGTACTACATAGATTTTGCTATGCGATCAACACCAAAACCCACCAAGTCATCAACAACATCTGCACTGTCAAAACCCCACACAAACCACCGGCTGCTGAAACAAACCCGAGAGACCGACCTCCACTCAACCAAACCAGAACCTCCCACTCCCTCTCTTGAATCTCTGTTTCAATCCATTAATAGCTCAGATTCAATCTCAGTTTCCTCCGTTTCAGAGCTCTTCATCCAATCGCTTTAAACCCAGGATATGGAACGAAGAGAGAGAGAGAGAGAAAGAAGGCGTGGGTGATCGTCTTCGCCGCGCTTGTCCGTGCCGGTGAGTTAGAGCGCCAATCGGCGTAGTGGCGGATGGTCGTGAGGAACTTAGGATGGAGGGGGATGGTGGAAGGGATTCAAGAGAGAGAGGGATTCGAATGGGTGTCCAGAAGGATGTGTTGTGTGCTTGGTGAATGATGGTCTGGGTTTTAATATGTGTGATGATGATCTAAGAAGATGATGAAGAGTTTTCTGGAAGAAGAACAGAAGTGTGATATTTTGTGTTTTTTTTTTTTTTTTTTGAAATGTAATGGGTGGAGCCGTGGAGGAGTGACCTGACCTGATATCCTCCACTCATTTGATTTTTTATTTAATATATTATTTGTTATAAATGTCAATTACGTTTTTAACCCTCACCACTTATTACCCTACCTGTCCCCACCTTTGAGATTACCAAATTACCCTTAAATAGTAAGGGCCAACCCAATTTTTGGATGGAAATCGTCACAGAAGGGGTACTGTTTCCATTATTTCGATTTTGGAGGGATTAATGGAATAATGGCCAATATGCTGAAACGCTATCCTAATCTTTCTAATAGTGTTTGTTTTTTTTTTTTTTTTTTTTTTTTTTTTAACCATTCCATTCCAGGAGGGAAAACGATAATTTTCCTTTTTTTTTTTATTAATTGATTGGTTTTCTTTGTTTTTCTAAAAGTACTTCAAATGAAAAAAGCAAACCATTTGATATGCCAAAACATAAATATTACAATTTTACAACAGAGTTTTCACAAAAATGATAAGCAAGCTTTGAAATCAAAGTACGTAATATAGAAGTTACAGAAAAATTGAATTTTTTTTTTAATCAAAATCATCTCCCACCGTGTAAAGCTATAGGTGTGTGGTCTTTCATGCTATCATACACAGCGGTTGAATTGCCACCATCGTCATAATTACAGGCATAGGATGTCTCAGAAAGCAAGTGCTCTGTCTCTTCTGTGTTCACTATAACATTATCCCACTAGTGTTTATTCATCCTTCTCAATCCCTCTAATTCCATGGCTACTTCCTTCATTGTAGGCCTCTCCTCCCCTTTCACTTGTAAACACCTTCTTGCTAGCTCAGCCACTTCTCTCATCTGCTCTTTATTATCATCATTTATTATACTATTCTCAAGAATTTCAAACAAGGAACCTCCTTTCAATGAGAAAAGAAAATATATGACCAGACTTCTCTCTTCTTCGGGCCTGTCGAATGAAGCTACTTTCTTTCCTGTCATTAACTCCACAAGGACAACTCCGAAACTATAGACATCACTTTTTTCAGTTAACTGACTAGTGTGCAAGTATTCAGGATCCAGGTAGCCAAGAGTTCCTTGGACCATTGTGGATAATTGAGTTACATCCATTGGAACCAACTTTGAGGCTCCAAAATCAGACACTTTTGCAGTGAAGTTATCATCTAAGAGTATGTTAGAAGACTTCACATCTCTATGAATAATTGGAGTAGCAGCTGCAGAGTGCAAATAGGAAAGCACTCCGGCAGTTTCTGCTGCTATCCGAAGCCGAGTCTCCCAAGGAATGGTGGGTGCATTGTCATTGTTATGGATATGCTCAAAAAGAGTTCCATTGGTTACATATTCATAAACTAGTAAAGGGACTTCTGTCTCTAAACAACAACCCAATAGTTTGACCACATTTCTATGGTTAATTTGTGACAATACTGTTACCTCATTGATGAATTGCTCAATTTGACTTTGATCCACTATCTTTGATTTCTTTATTGACACTGGGTTACTGTCTATTAAAAATCCCTTGTATACTGTTCCATAGCCTCCTCTGCCAATGATTCTTTTCTCATCAAAGTTGTTGGTCGCCTTCTTGAGTTCTTCTGCACTGAAGATTCTTGTAGTATCGCAAGTTCCACTTCGTTTAGAGAGTTGTGTTTGTAAAAGAAAACCACCATTTTGCTGAAAAAACTTTAAAAGAAAACCACCATTTTGCTGAAAAAACTTTTCTTTAAGTTTGATGAGCCTTCTGTTCCTGAGAATGAAGTAGATCCAAGAGCTAACGACAAGCAGCATCACAATGCCTAGGCCAACACCTGCTTGGAAAGCATTTCAAATTTAAATTACAGTTGGTACAACAGATCATAAGAAATGGAAATGCTTACGAACACTTACCAAGGCTGATCTTAGTCATCGGTAACTGATTTGGTGTGCAACCTTTTCCGTCTATTTTCCCGTCCCCCTTGTACCCCTTGAAGCATTGACACGTATAATTGCCTTCAGTGTTGACACAAAAAGCTTGATTATGGCACTTATATTTCCTTTGTTTACATTCATCGATGTCTGCAAAACATTTGAAGCTAAGTAAATTTACAGAGAGAATAATAATAATGTTAATAAAAGCATAAAATTGAAATGAATATTGAGAAACGATCCAACATTTAAATTTAGAAGGGTACAAACTATATTTGTTAACGGTGGCTCTATTGCTACCCAAAATAATTCTAGGCACACCCATCATAAAACTTCTAGATTAATCTTAACTATTAATAATCATTTTATGATACGAATCCAATGGATAGAACTCATCCTTAAAAACCGGCTTGTAAGTGTAGAACTCATCTTGTGTCAGAGGTGGCCCTATTGTAGTTGGTGCCTGTTGCGTTGTTTGTTTGGGCTTAGTTTTGTTCTTTGGCTTTGTCTGATGTAGCTACTGGTGACTGAGGTGGCCATGTTCTTTGGCTGCTTGGTGGTGTTTTGTTGCTTGCTTGTGGTGTTCTGTTTTTCTCTGTTTTGTTTTGTAGGTTTTCAGCCTTAATTCCTTTTCGTTTTCTATAAAACTTTCGCCACTCCCAAAAAAAAAAAAAAAAAAAAAAAAAAAGGGTGTAGAGGGTGTAGAATTCATCCTTAAAAAATGGCTTGTAAGAAGAGTGTGCCTATCAGTTATATACCATTGAATAATCTCATATTTAGTCATCATGGGATTGTAACATTTTAATTAAATAGTTTCTCTTCAAACTCATACAAAATCAAATCGGATTGAATAACACTAAATCAAAATCAAACAAACTGTGAGTATGCGAAAACAAAATTGGAATTATATGGAAAGAGATGCCGACAGTAAAGCTCTCTCGTAGTATCAAATGAACCCTAAATATTAATATGAAGGTATTTGATGTTGTTCACATTTATTGATTTTTAAAGTGTTGTTGTAGTGTGTACTTTCTGCTTTTCTCTTTCAGGGTTTTAGATTACAGTAATGAGTAATGAGTAGAGAGAAAAAAAAAAAAAAAAAACTGTCAAACAATTTGTTTGATTTAGATTGCTTTACCCAAATTTAATTTTGTGTGAGTTTGAATACAAACAATTTAATTAAAATGGTTATTAATATTTTGGTTTAATCATACTGCAGAGATTGTAATACGTAAATTACAAATTTCAAATTGTAATTCATTTGCTTCCGGTACTAGGAGTAAATGGGTGTACCGAATGCTATTTTGGGTAGAAATAGAGCCACTCCCCTATTAAATTATAATTAAAAAAATAGTAAAGGGTTAGTTGAAGTACCTCGGCAATCATTAGAGATGTATGGATTCCCTTGGTAACCATCCTTGCACTTGCAAAGATATCCTCCGGCACTGTTGTCAGGTGGTTCATAACAGTCGCTATTTTCTTTGCATGCGTAACTTTGATTGTTCCTTGCTTCTTCACACTTGCCTTGCCCAGTTATTGCCCAATCAACCGCGGTAGGAACGTCAGGAATTGTTTCTGTAATAGTGGCGGACAGATTGCTGGAAGAGAAATTGAATCGGCTACCTTCAACAACAAATGCATAGCTGCATGGATTGAACTGCCATACCTTTTCATGTCTGTTAAAGCTAGATGCCTCGACTGCAATTCCTTTAAGCCCTTTAGGGATTTCTATCTGACAACATCCAAAGCCAGAGCAAGATCCATTAATCACATCCTTTAGCCTGTCACACGATGACATGCACCCAGCGCTATAATTTTTCTCGTCTATAGTTCCTTGGATGTATCCATAAGAATCACAGCCGATGACTGTGAACATATTTTTGGTGTCAGAGATGGTGAATTTCCCCATGTAAAGGGAGGGCTCGTTCTTAATTGTGATATTACCTTTATCATCGTAGCAGTCTCTTGATACATAGCTCTGGACTTGCAACCGGCCATCCATGGTTATGTTGGTGACATTGAGATTTGATTTCCACAAAAATGGTATTGGAGGGTTGTAATGAGTGCTGTCGCAAGTGATTAAGAAATCTTCATTTAGGTAACAACCAGGTTCTGTGCCGAATGGATATGGGATTGATTCAAGCTCTCCACAATTTCTGAGGCAGTCAGGCTTGGGACGTTGTGCTAATTGAGTTGTTGTTAGTGCTGCATTAGCTACAATTAACAGTAGTAGCTGCACCAGCACCAATCGGAGACACATTTCACTCGATCCCATTTCAAATAAAATTGTTGTTTACATTCTCTATTGATCTTTGTCCTTTATATAAAGGTCCTTACTCCACAGGACCAATTCACCAACGCGTCTAATTAAGTTGATTATTCATCAGCTCAAGGCCCCATACCGTATTCTACTGAAATTTCTTAATGACCGGTACATACATGCATCTTGACAATGTCTTGATCTTGACAGTTGTGACAGTTGTCGTCTTGATAACTTTCTACAAATTAAGCTAAAGCTTCAGCTGTGATATTAATTATTTCGTGTAATTTTACTAAAGTCCCTACTGGTTTTTCAAAATGTCACATTTTAAAACTTTGTTTGTTATATTAGATACTTTAGTCCCTAGTTTTTTTTCAAAATACAAATTTGGTTTTTCAAAATACTTTATTTGGTTTTTCGTGTAATTTCACTAAATTTTATGTCTTCAATTTTATTATTATTATTATATTGCTCGGACTAGTACCATTTGGATGATTAATCATCAAATGGAATTTAAAATACAAATTTATGCTTGACAATATTATATCGAATAATTTGCTGACTCTTGTTCCAACTTTATGAGCAAGAGTCATATCATGTTAATCACTAATACTATCCATATAATGTTCTATTTATATATATATATATATATATATATATATATATATATATATATTTAAAAGATGTTCTAATATATAAGGTTAGTATTGCATATTATATTTTACTTGGTTTTCAAACCAAACCAATATCTCATTCAAATATTTAAAATGTAATATTAGATACAAGAAAAAATGCTTTTAAAAAAGTGTAATGTTAGGTTTCCTGAATTTCTTTCCCAAATGATGTGGCTTATAAGTTGTCAACATCTTGTAAATAATGAAATTATGTAGTGAGGAATCTGATACTGACAAATTATTTGGGAAAGAATTTAGAAAAATAAATAAACTATAAGGCCTAGAATTACTCTTTGAAAAAAATGCAAATACAAAAAGAATAATGTTGTACGTCCCAATTTTTTCTTCCCAAATGATGTGGCATGTGAGGTGTCAACATTATATCAGTTACCAACTCACCATATAATCTCATAATTTATAAGATGCTGACACCTCACGTGCCACATCATTTGGGACAGAATTTAGGAAAAAAAATTGAGACGCCTAGCATTACTCATACAAAAATAGGGATAATTTAATATTTAAATAAATTTGGATACAAAATCCAAATTCTTCCCTGTTTGATGGAAGTATCTTTGTAAGCTACCCTATTCTTTGTAAGTATCTTTGTCGCTATTGCTCATCTAACACGTCTCTCTAAATTTCCAAAGTAGTGCCAAAGCCATCTTTGTTAGCTACCCTATCCCGTCCCCTGCGCAAGTTCAGTGATTTTGAAAGATGTCGTGAAGACCGTGCTAGAGGACTAATTACACTTAAGGCTTCATCTAACACGTTCTCTCTGAATTTCCTAAGTAGTGCCAAAGCCATAAGGTTCATTGATTAAACTATGTCATAAAATATTTATCATCGAACATATAAACTAACTCATTAGTTTATATTCATAAATTATAATAAGCTTAACAACACCAGAGACAACTTACTTGCTGAAAAACACTAAGGCGGTGTTTAGTTGGTGGAATTGAGGTTGGGATGGAAAAGGGAATCTCAATTCCTTTGTTTGTTTTGCTCATTAAGTTAAGGAATCCAAATTCTTTAAAAATAGCCAGAATGGATTCCTACATTTTGAGGTCATAATTTAGATTCCACCATCTCTAAATCAGGGTTCAAAAAATTTTTGTCACTATTTCAGCCTGTTTTTGTAAGAATATCACTGATTTACTAATTTAAGTTTAAAAGGCACCTATTTAGGTGATCAGACAAAAATACCCTCATTTTGTCTGTTTGTGTCTTTTCAAACGTGGAGAGAAAAAAGTTGAGAGAGCGAGAACAGTGGAGAGAGAAAGTATCGTTGCAAGAAATCCGACTGTAAATCTCACGGTGACACCCTTGTTCGAGCTTAGATTTGATTTGATTTGTGGTTGATTATGTTTGTATGATGAGGTTAGGTTAGGTTTTAGTTTCAGAAAAGAGTTGTTTTGAGGACGATGAATTTCTGGGTTTCTGTGACTTTTTCAAGTGTCCCATGACTTTTGATAAGTGTCCCGTGACTTTTGATAAGTGTCCCGTGACTTTTATATAGTGTCCTGTGACTTTTGTATAGTGTCCCGTGACTTTTGATAAGTGTCCCGTGACTTTTATATAGTGTCCCGTGACTTTTGAATAGTGTCCCGTGACTTTTGATAAGTGTCTTATGACTTTTGATAAGTGTCCCGTGACTTTTATATAGTGTCCCGTGACTTTTGATAAGTGTCCCGTGACTTTTGATACACATCCCGTGACTTTTACTACTGTTCCCGTGACTTTTAATATTGTTCCCGTGACTTTTACTACTGTTCCCGTGACTTTTACTACACCTCCCATGACTTTTCATACACTGGTCCAGCCTTTTTGTTCCAGCCTTTTCTCCGAGCCTTTTCAATTAGATTCAAAATTCACACAACTAGCTTAAGGTTTATGAAAGACTCTGAGAACAAATGAAAAGGAACCCAGCTTAAGGTTTTAAACTGAAAAAAAAAGCTCGACCCCCGAATGAGTCTGCGTAGCGCCACAAAACTAATTATCCAATGAAGTTGCATTGATAATGTTATGGTGTTTAACCTCCATTGGAGGTCTGTTATAAAAGAAGGTGAAAGAATAAAATATCAGAAAACTTTAAAGTAAGAAAGAGAATGTGTAAAGTAAGAAAGAGAATGTGTAAAGTAAGGGCAATTTTGGTAGTTCACCATAATAGGTGCCTTTTAAACTTAACTTATTAAAGTAGTGACTTTGTCACCAAATCAGTTCAAAAAGGTGACATTTTCCACCATTTCCACCTCTAAATTATTGAATTTATCAATTTATCCCTAAAATGATAAATGAAGCTAGACTCTAGCTTCCACAAATAATCCATCTATAATTTATCACCAAAGTCTTGGTCAATGATCATTCAAGACTTTTCTACAAATTCCAGATAGCAATATGTAGCACTTGTAGAATTGCTTTTGTAGATAGGCATGGCTTCCAAAAGGTTCAAAGAGTTTTTGCGTTCCAAAAGTGACTTTTTGAATTGTTTAGATGACCCAAAAAGTACTTTTCAGATTTAGAAACTCTTCAGTATAAGCTAGACCCGACATGCTTCAAGGAAGAGCTAATACAAAAACATGCGAAGTCAGATTTGAGTTTAATGAAATTTTCTTATTGCCAATTTTACCTTTCCAGTAATAATTAATAAAATAAAATTGCCACATATATCCTTCATTGTGTTTCTCATCATTCATTGTTCTTCACCAATTTTTTTTTTTTTTCAGATGAACCCTAATCTCTCACTCAAATGGCATATGTTTCATCAAATTTACCCTTTAAATTGTGTTTTCAGAATGATTCAACCAAATTTTCACTGAAAACTATTACCTCTCACTCTCAAAATTCCATCTTCAGAACGGTTTCAAAGCTATAAGATTTAATTTCTTTATTGAGGATCAATTCTTTGTTCTACTTCTGTAAATTACTTATTCTTTAATTTATATGTTATGTTTTTGACATCTTGTGTTGTTTAGTTCGTTCGATAAGTGTAGTTTGATTTTGAATACTGTGTTTTAATTTTATTAGTATTGGTAATGATTTCGTCCACATTATGCTTTTGAAGAAATTTAATTCGAATTGCATTCTAGCTCCAGATAATGGAAGGGTGCTAAAGTATTTGCTACCTCAAATTGAGGCTTCATCTTTGCCGTGAATCAAATAGAAATAACAATATTTACTGCAATTATCAATAAATGTTATGAAATAATTTTTCCCACCGCATGTTGGTGTAGACTTAAAGTCATAAAGATCACTATAAAATATTTGATCTTTCTTCGACAATTTTAAAACTTTGCCTAGACCAATCATGTGTTGGTGTGAGTGGTTCGGCGCTCTCATCCCTTAAGCAAGGTCGTGGGTTCAACTCCCCTTGTGAACGGAGCTACACATATTGGGAGCACTTTACCCCTTAGCGGGCTGACCCGGTGCGAGTCCGGATTAGTTGGGGTGTGGTCTGGGCTGATTGCACCGTATGGTGGATCCGTCCTACTCGGAAACCGGATGGTGTAAACCAAAAAAAAAAAAACTTTGCCTAGCAAATTTTGATTTTGTACAAGTTTCACATTGAATTGATGATTTAAGTCTATTTCGAATTTTGGTAATAAACCTAATTAACCATTCTATATAAAGATCTATAATTAACATGTCCTAATCTAGCAAGCCAAACAATAAAAGAATCGACAATATAAACGGAAGACTTATTCATTTTATTTATTGCATTAGTAACTATCACAATAAGTTTGAACATACCATCTGCCAAATAACCCTTTCCCACATACATCCACTATAAAAAAACGTGTCTTTCCGACCAACTATTACCGATAGAGTGAAATTATGGTCAGCTATTGTTGTTTCCCCAATGAAAAAAATCAGGTCATCGAAGAAGAGTAACAATAATGTGTATTTGTTACGACGAAACAAATACCCTTGGAAATAGTGGCTAAAGTCATCAGAAATAATGTGAAAATGGTGTCAAAGGCCGATACTATTTTTGAAAATAGGTATCTAGCCCATGGAAAAGATTCATCTTTTCCGACCACAATATTTGATCCTCAGAAATACTAATACTATTTTTGACAATGGTACCTAGCCTTCGAAAAAGATGAATATTTTCAGGCCACAATGGTTGATCCTCGGAAACGCCAATATTATTTTTGACCACATGTACCTAGTCCTCGAAAAAGATGAATATTTTTCGACCACAACAATTGATCCTCAGAAACGCCAATACTATTTATGACCGCATGTATCTAGTTCTCGAAAAAGATGAATATATTCTGACAACAATAGTTGATCCTCGGAAACGCTAATACTATTTTGACCACATGTACTTAGCCCTCGGAAAAGAATAATATTTTCCGACCACAATAGTTGATCATCGAAAATATTATACAATTGCCGACATGTTACATGCCCTTGAAAATACTGCACAAATTCAACCATAATTATTGGCTCTAAGAAATAGTATAGCTGCTACGTATTTTTGCTTCCAAAATAAATTTTAATAATATAAAATTATGAAAACATTTTGATAAAATAAAAAATATTATTATTAAATAACATTTAAATAAAAGAAAATATTCAAATCAACGATGAAACACTTAATGCAAACAAAATATAACATTTTACTCAAAAGAAAACAAAAAAAATTCAAATCAATAAAATAATAGTTAACCCTTAACTTGGCTTTATGGTAAAGAGTATTCATTCAGTCTAGCAATATCTCATGTAAAAAAAATTGTTTTTCAACAATCATGGCATCAGCCCAGGCCCAGCCCTAGGGGGAGCCCAGTGAGGCAACCGCCTAGGGCCCCCGATTGTAAATGGCCCCCAAATTGTTTTTTAAAAAAAAAAAAAAAAAAAAAGCTTTTATAATATAGTTTATCTAAGATTTTAAATAAAACAGACACATAAATGACATTAAAAAATGTCCACCACACACATATAATTTTTTTTAAAAGGCCCACCAATGGAAACCCAACCCATAAATACATTTTAAAATGGATCACTATACATATATAATTTTTTTGTTTAAAAGGCCCACCAATAGAAACTCATTTATCATTCTTACAACAACAACATTGGATCAATGGTGGCGGTGGGTTGAATCCTAGCAACACTCATGTTTGTCACATATAATCATCTTTTATATCTCTATAAAAAAAAACTTAATACTCTCTTTATATGAAAATTCAGAAGTTGTTGTTTCAAAGGTAATTAAATCAATATTCTTTTTTTTTTTTTCTTTTTTTCGAAAACTTGTAAGCTTAATTAGTACTTTTGTTACTAAAAATGTGAAATGAGTAAGGTTTAAATGATATATTATTTGATGCAATTATAAAAAAAAAAAAAAATTGGTAATTTTTTTTTTTTTTTTTTTTTTACTATTTTGTTATGTTATAATCTTGAATTTGAGTTATTATATTGATTTTTACAAGTATTTACTAGAAAAAAAAAAAATCAAAGTAAACGTACATAGAGTATCGAGGGCCTCATATTCTATAGTTCGTCTCGGGCCCCGAAAATCTTAGGGCCAGCCCTGCATCAGCCTCAACCCTAGACCAATATATTTCATCTTCTTCATTTTCATTTCCTTCCCGGTTGACGGTTATGAAACATGACTAACATACTTTCCTTCTCATATTCCCCACCAATACCACCACAATAATTGCCTTTCATTTATATATTAAAAAAAACTTGAAATGTCACACATAATAATTAAAGGCAAAAGCAGTACTTTCATTATTATCAATTTCACTACATTATTATCATTATTATCAAAAGCAGATTGCTCTTTAATTTCTGTAGGAACATGATGGTGTGATATAGTGTGATAAATGAGCCGTTAAACCAGCACATGTTAGACAAAGTTTGTGTATAGATCGAATCCAATTTTTAGACCAAGTTTGGGTTTAAAAAATGATTTTTGTTTTCTATTGTGATAAAATATAAGTTTTTGATTATTTTTAGATATCATATAATTAATTTTGTTTTTTTAATGTATTATAATTTTTTATTAAAATATAATGAGTTATAAAATTAATTGAACAATACGTAAATTACACTCCATGATGAAACACCAAATGCAAAGAAAATATAATATTGGACTCAAAAGAAAACAAAAATATTCAAATCAATAAAATAATAGTTACCTCTCAATGAGGTTTTGTGGTAAAAAGCATTCATTAATTCAGTCTAACAAGGTCTTAGGTAAAAAGCATTCATTTATTAAAGGAAAGATCCCGTTATGATATCTTAGGATTTATTCTCATTCTTTATTTCTTCATCGACCTGTTTATTACATAGTAATTGCCCAAATCAAATCAAGACAATTTACATTGTAATTAGGAATAAATTACTCTTTACAGTTGCCAAATGGAGGACATGCTAAAATTAAATCAATTAGATCCATGAAATTATACAATGATATGACTTTGACAATGTGCTTTGTGTCCCAAACTTCTAAGTGAATTTGTTCTCTATTAGCAAACTTACACGAGCCTTAGGTTGCAATGTGACGTTTTACCATGATTTTTGTGTTATGTAGAATTTAACTACGTGGAGAACAATTGGACTGGGGCGGCAAAGTAATTGTGATAAAATATAAGCATAACTCATTTTTTAAATAGTGCCACATCAATATTTCTATTCATTATGAGCCCACTTGAAAAAAATTTAGAGAAATGAATATTCACATTTTCAATGCAATTATCTAAAGTCAAATATGTATCCATTTTATAACCAATCATAATAAAATAATTATGCCACTCTCTCCCCTATTTTATTTTACGATTAAATGAGCTTTAATCTTATTGGTGAAAAGAGTTAGAAATCCTATTTAGCATTTATATGAGAGTTTCTAGAATTAGAAACCCAACTCGAAATTCTCTAATTTTTTTTTTTTTTTTTTTGCCACATCATCTCCATATTCAACTTAAATAATAGCATTGGAGAGAGTTTAATATCTATCCTATGTGGCATTCCATTTTCTCCAAATGCATAATAACATTGGATATGCTCTAAGCTTGCCGTGGTGACTCCAAAGGATCTGTTGAGTGTTTACTACATATGCCACTTACAAGATTGAGATGATTGAGGCATGCACGGTTGGAGGTCAATATAAGTGAGGTTGGGTTGAATATCAAATTCCCTAATTACTACTAATTAATCAAAGTCTGCAAATATCTCAGGTTAGATTAAAAATATAGATAAAACCTTTTGGATGAAAAGTCAAGCATAAAACTTTGCCGGTCTTGTGACAAAGGGTGCGTGTGGTATGCGGGATGGGACAGGACAACGTGGGACAGTTTCTTCTTGTCCCATGTTTGGCGCAACTTTATCATAGGACAGAACAGGACAAGATGGGACAAAAATCACCAAATTTTGTCCCACCCAAGACCCTAGGCCAGACTTGTCCCATGCACGGGACAAGTCTCAAAAAGACCTTGTTACCCTTAAATTTTTAAAAAATCTCAAACTTGTGCAACATTATATATATATTATAATAATATATGTATATGTTATAATAATATATATTAATAACATGTATTATTTTAATATATATATATATATGTAAATTAAATGATATATATTATATAATTGATGTGTGTATATATATATATTATATTATTATATAATAATATTATATATATTATATCTTATTATTATATATAATAATAATATAATATATTAAGTATTATTACATATATAATGATATATATAAGATATTAAATATATATATATATGTTATATATATAATAATATTTAATATATTATATACATCTTATATAAATATTATATATAATAATATTTAATATATCATATATATATATATATATATATATATTATAATACAATATATATTATATATTATTATTATATTATAATATTCTATTTATTATTATATATAATAGACAGAATTTACATAAGTCCTACCTTTTTGGTGATTTATCACCTTTATAAATGTCTTTTCAAATTCATCACTTTAGTACTTACTTTTTCTAAAACTTATCACTTTAGTCTATTTGACTAAATATGTGAAAGTCAACTATTTTAAAATCTATGAAAGTACATTTTTACCCCTATTACTATTTAATTTAGCTAAAATGATTATCTTAACTTTAAATTAAAATAAAAAATAATAAAATTAAAATCTTAAATAAATATATTACAAAAACAAAAGCTTAAATAAATAATTAAAAAATTCATTAATTTTTTCTTATTTTGTATTTTTTCATAATGGATTTTTATTTAGCTAAAAGGATTATCTTAACTTTAAATTAAATTTAAAAACAATAAAATTCTCAATAATAAAATCTTAAATAAATAGATTACAAAAAAAAATAAAAATGAAAAAATCATTTAAAGCTAAGATAATCATTTTAGCTAAATTAATATCCATTATGAAAAAAAAAAAAAAAATTAATGGATTTTATGATTATTATTATTTATTTAAGATTTTTTTGTAATATATTTATTTAAGATTTTATTATTGAGAATTTTATTATTTTTCATTTTAATTTAAAGCTAATATAATCATTTTAGCTAAATTAAATAGTAATAAGGGCAAAAAATGTACTTTCACAGGTTTTAAAATAGTTGACTTTCACATATTTGGTCAAAATGGACTAAAGTGATGAGTTTTGGAAAAAGTAAGGATTAAAGTGATGAATTTGGAAAGACATTTATAAAGGTGACAAATCACCAAAAAGGTAGGACTTATGTGAAATTCTGCCTATATAATAATATATAATTTATTAAAAATTATTACATATACAATAATATATATATATATATATATATAAGATAATATATATAGATATATATTATATATAATAATTTTTATAATATTATAATATTATATATACATATGAGGGGGCACTCTGGTCATTTGAACCTCTTGTCCTGTCCTATCCTAGCCATACCAAACGTATAATAGGACAGTTAACAGTTTTGTCCCAGACATTTCAAACACAATACGGAACCACTGTCCCGTCCTGTCCTATCCTGTGCCGTCCCACCCTGTCCTGTCCCATCTCTGTGCCAAACGCACCCTAAAAGAACATACATATTTGCATTTCATAACAAGCATAAATGTAATTAATTCAGAGAGTTAATTGCACAAACTTACCCCAAGTTTAGATGTAATTGCAGCTACATTCAACTTTTGCTTGAAATTGCACAAATATCTTATGCCGTTAGTTATCAACGGTTACCTTTAACCTTTGACTATCTTTTTGGTTTGGAAAGTCTAAAATACCCCTAGTTAATATTTTTCATTTATTTTATCAAATATTTAATCCAAACAAATTCAATAAATAATTATATTAAAAAAAAAAAAAAAAGATAAAACAACATGATTCACCACTCACTAGAGATTCACAACAAAAATCTGGGAATTTTTTTTCTCTTCGTTAAAAAAAGGGAGATGACGATGTCTTCAGGGAGGTTGGTCTCCACCACCTCCGCTGCCAGTCGAAGACCTAGGATCTCCACAGCCAGTCAAAGGAGATCGACGTGGATCCCCTCTGTTTTTATGAGATCCGACGCTGAGGAGTTGGATCTACTCCAATCAAAGGAGGTCATCTCCTCTCCACGTTGATGATGCATATCTCCTCCTCGGTCTCCTCCAGACGAAGAAGATCGGCAATCTTAAGACCTTCCTACTCTAGCAGGAAAAGCTATCCAAATAATCCACTGCCGGTAGTTTGAGGTTTTGTAATTTTTTTTTTTTTTAGAAACGATTACTGAAATTGCTTTTTGGAGTTCATCATTCTGGAACTCAAGAGTTCAAAGCTAGTGATTTTTTTTTTCTGGGTTTGGTTTGTAATATTTGGAATGGTGTAATTTTTTTTTTTTTTCTGGTTTTACTTTGTAATGTTTGTAATTGTGTAATATTTTTCTGGCTTTGTTGTAGAGGTTTTTTTTTTTTTTTTTTTTTTTTTTTTTGTTGGGAATTTGGTTTGGTTTTCTTTTTCTGAACTTGGTTTGGTTTTTTCTTTCCTGGGTTTGGTCTATTATTCTGACTTTGTTTTTCTAGGTTTGGTTTGGTTTTCTGTCTTTGTTTTTCTGGGTTGGCTTTAATTTCTAGATTTTTTTTTTTTGAGTTTATATTTGTAATGAGGATCATTAAATCAATGATTCAATATCTTGTGATTGTTTTGGTTGTTTCTTGAGAAAACACAAGAGAAAGTGGAAGAAAAAATTGGAAGCAATAAGTTTTTTTTTTTTTTTTAATCAAATATAAATTTTTCTCTCATTAGCACACAACTGTGAGCATATCTTGAGCATACTAATACACATCACCACATTATTACAATGTCAGCTACATAACATCAATCATAATAATACACATGGCAAAAGTGTAATGATGCATATTAGTATGCCCAAGATATGCTTAAAGTGTGTGCTCATGAAAGAAAAATTAAATCAAATATAATATTACTAATGCAAACAACTACAAGTATATATATATATATATATATATATATGTATATATATGTGAGTAATGCTAGACGTCCCAATTTTTTTTCTCAAATTCTATCTCAAATGATGTGGCACGTGAGGTGTTAGCATTTTATAAATCATGAGATTATATGGTGATTAATGTGATGTTGACACCTCAAGTGCCACATCATTTGGGACAGAATTTGGAAAAAAAAAAAATTGGGACATCTAGCATTATTCACACACACACACACACACACACACACACACACATATATATATATATAGTAATTTTCCAATGAGGACTTTTACAATGCACATTTTAAGCATCTTTTGAGTAAATTTTATAGAATACATTGAATCTTAATTTGATTTTTTGTATGGATGGTTAAAACATTGAAATAAATTTATGGAAAAAAATTTTTAAAAAAAATTCGGGTGCAAGAACTAATTTTTTCAGATTTTTTTGAAGATAAAACATTTAAAAATAGGGAAATATAAGAAAAAATAGTTCTCAAATCCAAAAAAAAAATTTCTAAATTTTTACAAAATGTGTATTTTAATTTTCTTAGGATGCATACAAAAAATCTCATCAAAAAACATTTGATTACATGTAATTTCATCAAAAGGTGCTTAAAGTGTGCATTGTAAAAGTTCTCTTTGGAAAATTACTATATATATATGTATGTATATATATATATATAACAACTCCTTAGTAAATAATTTCAAATCTAGGAACTAGATTAACCTTAACGGTAATTATAATGTGATTTTAATTTTATATCTACTAAAAGATAACTTTATTATCAATGTCAAGCATTTGGAAATTAAAAGGAGAATTTTAAGTAATTTCGTACATCTCAATAGATATCTTGAAAGATGCACGATTCAAAGCTAGTAGATTGCAGTCTATATTTCAACAATGTATTGTCTTAGTCATGGATGGATTATCGGTTGAACAAATTATTTGCTAGATACCTAAGATTTGACGATTTAGATTCGGAAACAACTTTATCAAAATTTAATATAATAAGAAATTTAAAAAGAAGAAGAAGAAGAAGAATTAAGAAAATTAATGGATCTCTGCCGTCTATCTCTAAAATGAACGGTGGAGAACAAAAAATTTAAATTAAAAAAAAAAAATCAATAATTGGTATTAAAAAAAAAATGATTGGATCTAGATCTATGCCAATCCTTCTTCTTCTTTTTATTTTTTTATTTTTTTTTTGTTTTAATATTTTAATTTGATTTTTATCTATTTTTGTGAACAAAATTTCTATTCTTTCTTCTTTTATTTATTTATATATTTTTTTTCATAAATAGTTCTACATTTTTATAGACAGTGGAGATTTAGAAATATTTTTAATTTTTTATTTTTACCTATTTTTTTAATTTTTTATTTATGGGTTTCTGGGTTTTTCTATCATTAACCCTTTTGTAATGGTCAATATTAACATTTAATGGTCAAACAGTAACAATGTAGAAGGTCATTGTCAGTTTTTAATAAAATTGTTTCAAAGTGTAAATTGTCAAACCAAAGGTAGGTAACCAATAATTTGTTCTTATAAGTTTAATCAAAGTATTATCTTTGCATCGGATGGATTATCAGTTTATACAACCAAATGATTAAGCATCATACAAGGCTTTAAACCTTATATACTTTATTTAAATAAATTTTAAATAAATAATAAATAATAAATAAATAAAACAAACAAACAAACAAACAAACAAACTCTTAAAGGCTTCATAAATGCTAGATGAGGCTACCTACCACATTTTCATGCTTATAATCCCCTTACTTGCTCGTTGTGATCACATGCATTCTCATGACAAACAATTATATATATTTCTTGAGTTTCTAATTCTATTAAAACAATTATAGCTAAATTGAAAGGTATTTTAAAATTGTGTTTTATAATTAGTTAAGTTTTAATTATTTCTAAGGTATTTCTTGTTAAGTTATTTCTAATGGTGTTCTTGTTGGTATTGTCATATTTTAATTCTCTCAAAACATGTATTATCTATTTTTAACACCAATCAAATTTTAATATTTACCTTGCTATAGGATGACATTAATTTCTTATCCATATGGATAAATTTTAAGAATTTTGATGATGTTTTAAATCTCACAGGAAATTGGACAAAAAAATGTCGCATGGTGACAAAGGATCTAGTTCAAAGGGAACTGAAAAGCCATTTACCGCTCTCATCGTTGATGACAATTTTTTGATGCGTAAGATGCATGAATCAATCTTGAAATCAATTGGAATCACTACTCAAATAGCTCATAATGGGAAAGAAGCGATTGATATTTTTCGTTCCGGAGCTAATTTTGATATTGTGTTTATGGATATGGAAATGCCAATCATGAATGGTATTGAGGTATGCTTTGCAATATTGAATTTGAATATTTACTAGTATTTAACAAGAAAAAGAAACAAGATTATTTTGAGGGGTGAGATGAGATACAAATACCTATTTTATTAAAATTTCAAATAAACTAAAACTATTGGCATTTCAAAACAAATACCAACCTGTATAAAAGCGTAAACATATACATAATCGATATTTAATTATTTAAATTGCTTGGTAAAATACGATTAAATTTTACTTATATATACTAATACTGAAATTATACATATTTTCACAACATAGGCAACGAAGGAGCTGCGAGCTATGGGTGTGGTTTGCAAAATTGTGGGTGTGACATCTTGCGAAAACACCGATGAAAAAGAAGCCTTCAAACAAGCTGGTTTGGATATCCTCCATGAGAAGCCTCTAACTCTGGCCAAAGTCAACTCTATCCTTGAGCAGCCCTAGAATTGATCACCATGAAGTTCATGTTTTTGTCTTGACATTTAATTAATTTCTTCAAGTTTTTTACTATTGGTCTTTTATAGAGATTGAGTACAGTTTGATTGTTAAATTATATTAATTTAACATAATAATCCCTTGATTTCATACAATAATCCCATTTAGAAACTTGATGCCTTTTCCAGTTACTGAGAAAAGTTTTCAATATTGAACAAATCCCATTTAGATTCATTCATGCATGCACAATTCAATATGCAAAATACCAGAAAATATTCATTTCATATCATAACTTCAAGCACAAAATGAAATGGACAGAACTATCAAACATTCTAGGATCCAGTTTTTAGAAGCAGAAGTATATTGACTTGGTCTGGAAATTTTGTCAATTAGATCCGTTCAATCATACGAAATACAACTGTCTTTCGTCGATTATTGACCATGGTAACTAACACTGTAACACCAAAGGAGCGGCTCATCAAATACTTCGTATATTTTTTGCTTTCATCTCAGAAACCCCATACAGCAAAACAGTGGAACTATATAGCGGCGTACTAGGGAAACTGAAAAACCAAGGCTTTGATCAATTTTGTTGCAGCGAATCGAAAGAGATAGTTTGCTAAAAAGCAAACCCAGGAAGGTGAAGTTTAAGCACTAAACATCCAACACAAGTCTAACACAAAGAATGGTTAGAATTGTCGCCTCTTTTTGGAGCCAGGGCCTGTAAGATGATATTGGTATGGGTTCTGTGAGGCTGAGCAGTATATATCAGGCACAAAAACTGCGCTATCAGACTGGTTCTGAGAATTTTTCGGCCAATATAGCCCTTAGGCTATAGGAGGGGAAGGAACTTGTGGAACCGCCCAGGAGGTCTTGGGCACATGACCCAAGCATTCATCCATCGGAGGAAATAGGGGTATATAGCACTTTTTTAATTTTGAATTGTACAACTATCAAATTTTAATAACTCTTGTTTTAATAGAACCAAAAATGGAATTTGAACAAAAATACCTCCCAGCTTCTTTTCTTTTCTCTTGTGTGTCCTTCACCTTCTTCTTCCTTTTTTCCAAAACCTCCATTGATGGAGCTTCAATGGAGGTGCCACCACCGACCGGCGAGTTGACCGACAAAACCACCGGGAAAACATTCGTCGAGTGCCAATAATTGTAACCGAAGTGTTCGTTTTCATTTTCGAGTTGTGTAGAGAGAGAAACGAAGCAAAACCCAAACTGTCGCGAATCTGATGAAACCGATGGCGCCAACGAACTCGGCATCGTTCAATCTTCCAGATCCAACTATTTTCAGAGTCAACCGGCGCCGTCATCGGATCGTCACTGTCACCATTGATGGAGGTCGAACAGAATAAGTCCCGAACAAACTTGAATTAAGTCTCGAAACGCATGAATAAGTCTCGAAAACGCATGAATAAGTCTCGAAAAAATCATGAATAAGTCTCGAAACTGCAAATAAGTCTCGAATTTTCAAGAAAAAAAATAAAAAGGAAAAGAGTAAGTGGGGGTATTTTGGTCTCATCACCTATTTTGGTGCTATTAAAACAACACTTATTAAAGTGGTATTATTTGCACAAGCCCTCCCCAAAAAAGTGCTATTTAATTTTTGAACCCATCGTCATCGTCAAGTTCTTCGTCAGCAGATCTTAATATAGGGGAACTGTCAGAGTCTCCTCGCTTGCCAGTATCATTCTGGAAGTACCCACACACAAAAAGAAACAAAATAGTTAAGATATTGAAAGAAACCCACAATAAACAAGCTTCGAATGGAAGAAACTAGTGCAGTTAATAATGCTGAATGGTTAATTTAATTAACTTTACTACGAAGATCTAAAAATTAGCAGTAACGACACTTCTAATAGGGAGGCAGACTCAAGAGAGAGAGACTTGAGACTGACATGTCTGCTCATGTATCATAATGGAGACTGGAATTCATTTTAAATTTTATAATAAATTTAGGATGGTCATTAACTTAATGCCACAACTGGAAGAAGAACGACATCATTAATCATGCCCAGAAGATCACGACAAGAGGTTTATAGTATATAGATATATGTATGCATGCATGCTTATGCGTGTGTATTAAACAGAAGAAACAGAAGGTTCACACACAAAGTTCAAAATTATATTTAAACGAAAGTATATAATCAATTATTTATGCACAAAAGCAAAATTGAAAAATGATCAGAAAATCCCCTGCCTTAAGTTCATATTAGTTTAATCAAATCTAATAAACTGCTGTTATTTAGGTAATATAACATGTAAAAATCATTACAAGTTGAAAAATAAAACATCAAAAAAGACCATTTACAAAAATAGGATACAAATAATAATAATCATACATGTAGGAAAAGCCAGCTTTATTTTATTTTCCAAAATTAAAATTAACTTTCATTTATTTACGTTAATAGCTAATTAAGATATTTTTAATTTATTTTTCTTAACCTTTTCTAGTTCATATTATTAAAAAAAATTCTTCCCTATCTAATTTTTAGCAGACTCTGCATAAGTACGTTTGTGATCACTTTTCAAACTATGTGCCTAAGTTTTCGAATTTGGTGTTAAAAGAATGTCATTTCGTCGGGCAGCAAAGACTTCTGTGAAACTGATCCTTAGATTACCCAACTTCACTATAGAATGCATAAATTGACTACACTTCTACAGGTTCAAATGTTTGGTTCCACTAAGTGTTATCACCACCACTACGTCTACAACGCCCCACGATGGCAGATCAACCTAAATGCCACCAAAAAAATAATTCTTTGTTGCAATGCAGCAAATCTACATCACCATATGTGCCTGTGGTTCTTTCACTTTCATAGGCTCCATGTATCATGTGTGCATGTTCATGCAAGCATATTCATGTAAGAGAGGGTGAAATGTATCCTAGTGAACACCTGTATTAAGTACCCTTTTTTTTTTTTTTTTTCAATTTATGGTGAGGGCAATTTGGTAACAGATACTTTGGCTAATGATGGTTTTAATAGTTCTGGGTTTGTTTGGTGGGATTTTACTCCTTTGATATTCAGAGGCAACTTCTTCTTGATTCTTGAGGAGTTCCTTCTTTTCGATTTCATTTCTATTGAAAAACAGTCATTCGAGACTTTTCTGCAAATTCCATATAGCAATATTTTTGCAATATAGTGTTGATATTTCTTATGCAGAATTGCTTTCGTAGATATATTTTGTTTCTCAACCTTTTGAGTAGGGGGCGTAGCCAGGATGTTATATGGTAGGGTGGGCTAAAAAAAATAATAATTTAAGTGAATCTAAAGTCTAAACTGTGTACAATTTTTTTTTTTAATTAATTGATTGGTTTTCTTGGTTTTTCTAAACGTACTTCAAATAAAAAAAGCAAATTATTTGATATGCCAAAATATATTGGCCGTTATTCCCTCCAAAATCGAAATAATATAAAAAGCACGCATTCTATTAGTATTTCCGTTTAAATTTGAGTTGACTGTTATAATTGAGAGGCGACATAGTAAATGACTTGAGAGGGACAAATGTGCGGTCACAAATCCATCCCCATTTAATAATAAGGCTAATTGGCAAGAATATCCCCTGATCTATACCCGAATTTACACTTTACTCCCTATACTTTTTTTTTTCGGCAGTAAACCCCTGAACTATCATAAATTTGCAATGGCTAACGGAAACCTAACGGAACCCTGATTTCGACTAGGGAAAATTACACTAAGTTCCCCTGATTATTTATATAATTGCATTAAACCGGAAAATATAATAATATGACACGAATACCCCTCTGACCAAATTTTTTTTTTAAAAAAATAAATTTAAAATTGAAATAATGGTTAAATAATAATTAAATTCTGAATTTTATTATAAAGACAATTAAATAAATAGAGAAATGAAAAAATTAAATTGATATAACAATTATTTAAATTATCTTTTTATTTAAATATCCCTAAATATAAAACCCAGATAAATATTTAAATTATTTAAGAAAAATAAAAATAATGGTTAAATAATAATACAAGTCCCTTTTAAAAAAAATAATAATACAATTATGATTTTTTTTTATAAAGAAAATAAAATCTTTAAGAAATTAAAACATCTTTAAAATCTCTACCATTCATCTCATAGATGGATGGTGGAGAAATATTTATTAAAACAAATTCAAATAAAAAAAAATATTTTTTTTAAATAGATTGATTTATCTCAATTACAAAATAATAATAATAATAATACAAATACAAATTTTAAAAAATTGAACATCAATCCAATTAAAAACACATATAAAAGAATTAAAAATTAAATTTTTTAATTTTTGGTTTCTGGGTGTTGCAAATTTAATATTTTTATTTCTTTAGAGAAGGGAAATTTTTAAGGATTGGATGGAGAAACAGATGTTCATTTAATTAGATGGATCGATGTTCATTTAAAAATATTTATTTGAAATTTTTTATTTTAAGGATTTCTCTTCTCTATGTTCATTAAGTTAAAAAATTAATTTAAAAAACAGAATTCACAAACCAATAAACGAAATCCAATTAAAAAAAGAAAAAGAAAAATAAAAGAACATTGATGGATCTTCAGATCTTCATTAATGGAGAAATTTATTATTTTATTTTTTTGTAATTGAGATCAATTGGTCTATTTAAAAAAATGCTTTTTTTTATTTGAATTTGTTTTAATAAATATTTCTCAACCGTCCATCTCTGAGATGGATGGTAGAAATTTTAAAGATGTTTTAATTTTTTAAAGATTTTATTTTCTTTATAAAAAAAATCAGAATTGTATTATTATTATTATTATTATTATTATTATTATTATTATTATTGTTATTATTATTATTATTATTATTGAAAGGGAATTATATTATTATTTAACCATTATTTTTATTTTTCTTAAATAATTTAAATATTTATTTGGGTTTTATATTTAGGGATATTTAAATAAAAAGATAATTTAAATAATTGTTAAATCAATTTAATTTTTTCATTTCTATATTTATTTAATTGTCTTTATAATAAAATTCTAAATTTTATTATTATTTAACCATTATTTCAATTTTAAATTTAAGTTTTTTTTTTTATAAAAAAAAATTGGTTAGAGGGGTATTCGTGTCATATTATTATATTTTTCCGGTTTAATTCAATTATATAAATAATCAGGGGAACTTAGTGTAATTTTTCCTAGACGGTATTAGGGTTCCATTAGCCATTGCAAATTTATGATACTTCAGGGGGTTTACTGTTGGAAAAAAAAGTATAGGGGGTAAGGTGTAAATTCGGGTATAGTTCAGGGGGTATTCTTGCCAATTAGCCTAATAATAATAATAATATCAATATCATCATCAATTCTTCTTATCTCCACCACGACCACATCATCTTCAACTCTTCTTCTTCTCCACCTGACCACTATTTCATTTTTCTTTTAAAAAAAAAAAATCTCCAAACAATCATCATCATCGTCAAAAAAA
This sequence comes from Acer saccharum, assembly GCA_030490815.1. Lineage (NCBI taxonomy): Eukaryota > Viridiplantae > Streptophyta > Magnoliopsida > Sapindales > Sapindaceae > Acer > Acer saccharum. The sequence goes on from CM059867.1 coordinate 28,218,084, forward strand.
AAATCTTGATCTTCACCTAAACCTAAACAAAAATCTTCTTCTCTTTCTCTCTCTTATTCATCTTCTTCTTTTTCGTAGTCAATCGATTGGGTTTGGGTGTGGGTGTGGGTGTTTTCTGGGCTCGATTGGGTGGGGCGGACTGGGTGGTGGTTGTTTGGGTGTGGGGTTGGGTTGTTGTGTTGGTTCGAACCCAGAATTGGGTTCGATTCCATATCTAGTGGCTGAGAACAAGTTTGGTTCAGTTTGTTTCTAGGGTTTGTTTCTTGGGTGTCTGAATCGAATTTGGGTTTGGTGGTGGTCCAAACCTGTTCTTGCACATACTTGTTCAAATCTAGGTTTGGGTTTCTAAAATTGATGTTCTGGATATACAAACAATTGATTGATTGCTAAAACATACTTGGTATGGTGGTGTTGAATCTGGGTTGGTATGGTGTGTTTCTGGGGGTTGGTTCGGTTGATGATGGTGTTATCATGTTGAATCTGGTGTTGTTATAGTGGTGATGATGGTGTTATGAACCTGGATTCTAAGTTTGGTGATGATGATGGTTGAATAACCTGGGTTTGGCGGTGTTGATGATGGTTGAATAATATGGGATGATTTTGGGTGGATGTTTGGGCTTCATTTTTTTTTTTTTTTTTTTTGGGTTAGATTTGTTAGTAGGATTTGATATATTGTAGGAAGAAAAATTGATTAATCTGGATTCTAAATAGCAGTGATGATGATGATATGTTAATTCGTTTTTTTTTCCTTAAATTATTAGATAATCCTTTTTTTTAAAAATAGATAATAATTTAATTTATATTTTTTCTTTAAAAAAAAAATAATACTGTAATTTATATCTTTAAAATTAAATAAATAATAATAAAAGATATCTCCACCATCCATCCAAAATATGGACGGTTGAGATCCATCTTCTTTTTCTTAAATAAATTTTTTATTTAATAAATTTTTTGAGGGTTAAATGGTCATTTTCTAATTATATTGAAGGATAAAACAGTCATTTGATTTGTATTTAAAGGATATAAGAGCATCTCCAATAGACTCCCTTAATGATATCCCTTAGCTTAATTAAGGGAGTATGTGTATTTTTGCAACTTCAACAACTCCTTAAATGACTCCCTTAATTGTGTTCAAGTGGAGTTCACTCCCTTAATTAAGGGGTGTTTTTAGACCCCCTTAAAGTGGGCTCTACCTATTTAAGATTATTTTATTTCTTAAAAACTCCAGCTAACATTTATTACACAACATCTAACATTTAAATAATAATAATAAATTATTAAAGGGACCATTTAAGGGAGTATTGTTGGAGTACATATTCCCTTAATGACCCCTTACATCAACATCCACCCTTATTTAAGGGAATATGTAAGGTAGACTGTTGGAGATGCTCTAAGGGCATTTTCATCTTTTAACCCACTAACTTGTGTCAGAGTTCACTTTTCTATTGAAAAAGCTAAAAAGAAGGGGTCTTCTAACAATATTTTGAACTTATGGGGGAGACCGGCCAATATGGGGAAACGTTGTCCTCACCTTTCTAATAGTTTATTTTCTAGGGAAAATGATAATATACCTAATTTAGTTTATTATCTAGGGAAAATGATAATATACCTAATTAAAATGGTTATTAATATTTATGGTTTATCATATCGTAGAAATTGTTAAAAGTAAAATATTAAATTTTGAATTTTTTATAGTTTGTGCTAGAAGTAAATGGGTGTGCCCAAAACTATTTTGGGTAGCAATAGAGCCACCCACCTAATGAATTATAATTTTTTTTTTAAAAAAGTGAAGGATTAGTTGAAGTACCTTGGCAACCTTTAGAGATGTATGGATTTCCTGGGTAACCTTCCTTGCAGTTGCAACGATATCCTCCGGCACTGTTGTCAGGTGGTTCATAACGTACAGTTGCTATTTTCTTTGCATGCGTAACTTTTATTGTTCCTTGCTTCTTCACACTTACCTTGCCCAGTTATTGCCTAATCAACCGCGGTAGGAACTGTAGGAACTGTTTCTGTAATAGTGGCGGACAGATTGCTAGAAGAGAAATCGAACCGGCTATCTTCAAACAAATGCATAGCTGCATGGATTGAAATGCAATACCTTTTTATGTATCAAAGCAATAGGCCTGGACTTCGATTCCTTTAAGCCCTTTAGGGATATCTATCTGTCAATATCCAAAGCCAGAGCAAGATCCATTAGTCACATCCTCTAGCCTGTCACACGATGGTATGCACCCGGCCTCATAACTTTATTGCCTATCTTTCCTTGGATGTATCCATAAAAATCACAGCCAATGTCTGCGAACTTATTTTGGGTGTCAGAGATGGTGGATTGGCCCATGTTAAGGGATGGATTGTTGTTTTTGTTATTATCTTTTAGATCGTAGCAGTATCTTGATACATAGCTCTGGACTTGCAAACGGCCTTCCATGGTTATGTTGGTGACACGGATATTTGAATTCCACAAAAAGGTATTGGAGGGTTGTTATCAGTGTCGCTACGATTGAGGCAACCGGCCTTTCATGGTTATTAGTTTTTTTTTTTGTTTTTTTTTTTTTTTTTTTTTTTTTTTTTTCCGATAAGAAGCTTTATAGAGCTTTTTTTTATTAATAATAATAACAAAGAAAAAAAATAAAAATAAAAAACGCCAAAGCAGAGGGGCTTGCAGGCCCCAAAACGATCCATCCCAGTGTCTGTCTCTCTGTCTCTAAAATAAGAATGGTTGAGTGTCTGTTGATGGAGTACTAGTAATGTTGAAAGTAGAACCTGTTGAAGTAGATCCATCCCATGCATCAAATAATTCCTGGTCCCAATACACCAAGTTCCCAGCACCGGGCCGAATGTTATTATTTTTTTCCGGAGCTCGAATTCCTTCCAACTCCATTGCCACTTCTCTCATTGTAGGTCTTTGCTTCCCTTGTAGGTTTAGGCATCTAATTGCAAGGTTAGCCATTACCATGATCTCTTCTTCCTTTCCCAGCTTTACTTGAGCATCAAGAATATCACATACTTTGTTCTCCTCCATGGAATTAATGAAATATGATGCCAAACTTCTACTTTCTTCAGTCATCGTTGAAAAGATTGGTTTTTGTCCTGTTAGAAGCTCAACCAAGACTACTCCAAAACTATAGACATCACTTTTATCGGTGAATTGATTTGATTGGAAGTACTTAGGGTCAAAGTACCCGTAGGTCCCTTGTACTTTCGTGGTTAGATGGGTATCAACAACTGGAATTGATCTTGAAGTTCCAAAGTCGGCTACTTTAGCCCTATACTTATCATCCAATAGTATATTAGAAGTCTTGATATCTCGATGATAAATAGGTACAGAAGTTGCAGAATGTAAGTAAGAAAGAGCTCCTGCAATTTCTATTGCAATTCGTAAGCGCATATCCCATGTGAATGGAAGGTCTTCATTTTGCTCTTGAAGATAATGGAAAAGAGTTCCATTTTGGATGAATTCATAAATTAACAAAGGAACCTCTGTCTTCAAACAACACCCCAATAACTTAACCACATTTTTGTGATTAATTTGTGAAAGAATGACCACCTCATTAATGAATTCTTGAAGCTTGGCTTCGTCAACTACTTTGGATTTTTTAACAACAACAATTCTTCCATCTGTCAGCATTCCTTTGTAAACAGTACCTTGGCCGCCCTGACCAAGTATTCTATCGATGTTGAAATGGTCAGTGGCCTTATCTAACTCCTTTGAATTAAAAAGTTTGCATGTGTCAACACTACCATCAAATGTAGTTAACTTTTGCTTTAAAAGCAAACCACCATTTTGTTTGAAGTGCTTTTCTTTGAGCTTGATCTTGTTTCTTCTTTTTATCATTTTGTACAACCACCATGCTCCAATAATTAGAAACAAACTTCCAATGCTTGTGCCCAGGCCTGCATAATTATTAATTTCAAATTATATCTTATTCAAACTGATGAGTAATACCATTTATTTAGGCTACACTTGAATATTGCATTGATCTAATGTAAATTTAGTATATTAATCACTAATACTACCCATATCATGTTCTAATTTTTATTTTTATTTTTGTTCTTTTGAAAAGATGTTCTAAAATATAAGGTTAGTCTTGCATATATCTTACTAGGATTTCAAACCAAACCAATATCTCATTCAAATATTTAAAATGTAATATTTTTTTTTTAAAAGGCAAGCTATAATATTTAAAATGTAATATTAGATACAAGAAAATATGCTTTTAAAAAGAGTAATGTTAAGTTTCCTAAATTTCTTTCCCAAATGATGTGGTTTGTAAGTTGTCAACATCTTGTAAATAATGAAATTATGTAGTGAGGAATCTAATGTTGACAAATCATTTGGGAAAGAATTTAGAAAAAAAAAAATTAGAAAGTCTAGAATTACACTTAAAAAAAAATTGCAAATACAAAAATAAGGATAATTTAATCTTTAAATAAATTTAGTTCAGCAACGACGGATACAAAATCCTGGATTCTCCCCTGTTTCTAACCACATGGATATGATTTTTGACGGAAGTTTGTAAGCTATCCTATTCCCCCCTTCTAGTTCACTATTTTTGGTTGTTTTGGGTTGAGCTGCTTTGTGTGTTTTGTTGTGTTGCAGCTCTGGTCTGTTTGTTTTTCGGGTTTCGTCGCGTTTTTTCGCGCTCTTTGTTTTGTGTCTTTGGCCCTGAGTGGTTGTTATTAACATGTGCCGTTCAATATATATATATTTATAAATAAATAGTTTTTTTTTTTCTTTTGATAATAAACTTTATAGAGCTTTTTTTATTAATAATAATAAAAATAAAAATGAAAACAAATTAAAAAAAAAAAGAAAAAAGAGCCAAACCAGAGGGTCATGCATCTTAGACATGATGCCCGTTCCGGTTCGGTTCGGCGGTTCTGAATGTGCAGGTTCTCGTTATCTCGTCTCTCTCTCTGATTCTGGGACTTTTGAGTTTTGAATGTGCAGGTTGATCAGTTTCTAGAAATGAGCTGTTGAAAAATGTTACTGGGAAGACAGAAATAAAGCTAGAAGAAATTTGGGAATTGATTCCCTACGATAGACCCTATTAACTATGATAGACTCTCAGGAAAGGATTCCCTAAAGTAGACTCAAATTACTTAAAGTAAAACCACAGCCCACGCCCCACAGCCCACAGGCAACCTAAACGGTGCCGTTTTATGGACAACCTAAACGGTGCCGTTTTCGTTTCGAGATTAGCCCTAACCCTAAGTATAAAAACTTCCTTATCTTCAGACCAAACAAACGAGCAGCTTCACTTCCAGATTCCTTCTCTCTCTTCAAACATCTATTTCAAAATCTCTGACTTCTCTCTAGCCTTCTCTACCAAAACGACCTCACAACCTCTTGATAAACCCAGCCTTCTCTACCAAAACGACCTCACAACCTCCTCTTGATAAACCCAGATCTTCGCCTAACCTGACAAAGAAGAAGAAGAAGAGATCGAAGAAGAGGAAGACCCGTGATCCGTGAATCGAAGAAGAAGAAGAATCGAAGAGATAGAGAGAGATCAGATATTCAGACTTCAGAGATTAGGTCATTACGTCATTAGGAATTTAGGATTTATGAATAAATTAAAAGAAAAATAAAGTTGCAACCCCCGGTTCGAACCGGAACCGGAACCGGCGGTTCCTCATTTAAGGGAACCGTAATAAGATGGTTCGGGTTCCTGGTTCGGTTCCAGAACTAGAACTGAAAAACCGGTTTCGGTTCAACGGTTGGAACCGAACCGGCATCATATCTACATACAGGCCCCAAAACGATCCATCCCAGTGACTATCACTCTGTTGATGGGACCTCTGTCTCTAAAATAATAATGGTTGAGTGTCTGTTGATGGAGTACTAGTACTTACCAACACATTCAATACATATACTTACCAATATATATAGTAACCACTAACCAGTAGCTGATTGGTTTTGCAACCCTTCCCGTCTCTTTTCCCATCCCCCTTGTACCCCTTGAAGCATTCACACGTATAATTGCCTTCAGTGTTGACACAAAATGCTTGATTATGGCACACAAAATTCCCTTGTTTACATTCATCGATGTCTGCAAATCATTTAAAGCTAAGTAAATTTACATAGAGAATAATAATAATATTAATAAAAGCTTAAATTTGAAATGAATATTGAGAACGATCCAACACAAACTTAAAAGGGTACAAACTATATTTGTTAAGGGTGGCACTATTGCTACCCAAAATAATTCTCAGCACACCGATCATAAAATGTCAAGATTAATCTTAACTATTAATAATCATTTTATGATACGAATCCAATAGGTAGAACTCATACTGTGTCAGGGGTGGCCCTGATGTAGTTGGTGCCCGTTGCTTTGTCTGTTTTCCTAGGCTTAGTTTTGTTTTTTAGGCTTTCGGCCTTGTTCCTCTTCGTTTTTTTTAAAACTTTCGCTGTTAAAAAAAAAAAAAAAGTGTAGAACTTATCCTTAAAAAACGGTTTGTAAGATGAGGGTGTCCAATGAGTTATATACCATTGAATAATCTCATACTTTTTTTTTTTTTTGAAGCAACAAAAGAAGCTCAAACAGAGCAAAAGGGAGGACAAGAGTCCAAACAGACAAGCCTAGCAATATCAGGCGGCAGCTCCTCAAGCCACACCACACGCCCCTCCAAAGAAAGAGCTAATTTGGCAAGACTGTGAGCTACTGAATTAGCTCCTCTGTGAACCGCAACAGATGAGACTACTCCTACTAAATTAGTTAAAGTAAGGCAGTCTTTCATGATAGCACCCATCTCTGTGCGAGGAACAATATGGTCGGAGAACAACTTAATTACACCCATCTCTATGCGAGGAATAATCTTATACTTAGTCAATATGGAATCGTTGCGTTTTAATTAAATTGTTTCTCTTCAGACTCGTACAAAATCAAATCAGATTGAATAACACTAAATCAAAATCAAACAAACTGTGAATGTGCGAAAACAAAATTGGAATTATATGAAAAGAGATGCCGACAATAAAGCTCTATCCTATTATCAAATGAACCCTAAATATTAATATGAAGGTATTGGTTGTTGTTCGCATTTATTGATTTTTAAAGGGACTAATTGCACAAATATCCCTTAGCATTTGATGTAATTATATCCATATGCAACTTTTGCTAATAATTATACAAATATACCCTTCTGTTAGTTGACTTCTGTCAATCCTAACAGCTGACCATCCTTCATATGTGAAGTGTCCAAAATACCCCTAAATTAATTGATTTTTTAATTTTTAGATATTAAAAAAATAATATATATATATATATATATATATATATATATATATTTACTATATATTATTAAAAAAAAAAAACACATCACAAAATTCAACAATCACATTTACTATAACATCAACGCACCAAGCCAAACCATCTTCATCAAAGGAAAAGGAACCACCTAAAGAAAAGCTTCTTTTTTCACCCAACCCCATAACAATTTCCACAATCTTTACCAAGCCATCGATCGAAACCTTTATCACCATTCACCAACCCCATTCTATTTTTTATATGTTTACTTAATCTGGAAAATATATTTAATTTATTTGCATGTAGAAAAGAAGATAGGCCTTCTAGAATACAACAAGGCTCTCTGCTCATAATTGGGCCATTTTTCTCAAAAAATAAAACCTGGACAACCACCAAAATCCCCTTCAATTTTTTTCTCTAAGAAAAGAAGATAAGTTTTTGTAGAGTATTTTTCTCTGTTGTATGTGTTCTTCGCTGCTCATGTGTCTCTCTGCTTTTAATTTTTTATTTTAGTTTCTCATACATTAACACTTGCAACACACCCATTTTTATTCTTTTTCTGAACAATAATAGAACTCAAATCAAAACCAAGAAAAAAAAAATCACTTTTTAAATTTTTTTCATCATTAAATCATGTATCTCTTTCAACCAAAAAAAAATCATGTCAGTAACAAAAAAAAAAAAAAAAGGCTTTGAAACTGAATCCAACAAGGAGTTTCCCTTAATCATCATCATCAATCTACGATCTCCCTTAAATCTGAGATCTTCATGGGTTTCAATGGCTTCGACGATCATCGGTTGAGGAGGGGAGCCTCCCCGTCAACAACAGAGGGAAGGTCATTGTTGGATTGACCCTCCCCATTGTTGGATTGACAAGATATAGTATATCTGTTTTTAGTTTTAGTTTATTATTATTATTTATTGTTTTAATATTTTATCATTAAAATAAAGAATCAAATCGGCTATCAAATTTTGATGTCCCAATTTATGTCCAATCAATCAAATTGGGACATGTGTGCACATTTATAGAAGCAGTTAAAAAATAATAATTAAATGTGCATACATGTCCCAATTTGATTGATTGGACACAAATTGGGACATCCAAATTTGACAGCTGATTTGAGTCCTTAAAATAATGTATTTTAGTAAATGAAAACTGTGTTCACCTTTTTCAATGCATTAAAAAAATTCAAAATTTGATTCAGATCATTTTAAAATGACACATAAAGGCCATTGACCATTTTACCCTTTCCTCGTTAACTTTTATTAGCCATTCATTAACGGTAAGGGATATTTATGCAATTACAATCAAAAGTTGCATATACATGCAATTACATCAAATGTCAAGGGATGTTTGTGCAATTAACCCATTTTTAAAGAGTTGTTGTAGTGAGTACTTTCTGCTTTTCTCTTTAATGCTATACATCCCACCTAAAATCTCAAGTTTTTCATCACATCTCATGTGGCAGTTAAGGTGTCAAATAGTGAGTCCCATTTAAATTCTCAACTTTTTCATACCAACATATATGTCAGTTGATGTGTCAAATAGTGAGTGGATACAAATTAATGATGATTTATCTCACTTACCATATGTATCCGCACACCATATTACACCTCAACTGATATATATGTTGGAATGAAAAAGTTGAAATTTTAAATGGAGGGTTGTAGTGAGTGTTATTGCAAGTGACTAAGAAAGTGTCATCTAGAAAACAACCAGCTTTTGTGCCGAATGGAAATGGGATTGATTTAAGTTCTCCACATTCAGAGCGGCAGCCAGGCTTGGCTATTTGATGATCAGTTGCATTAGCTACCATTAACAGTAGCAGCTGCACGGAGACACATTTCACTCGATCCCATTTCAAATAAATTTGTTGTTTACATTCTCTATTGATCTTTGTCCTTTATATAATTACTCCACAGGACCAATTCACCAACATGTTTATTTTAAGTTGATTATTCATCAGCCCATGGCCCAAGCCTGATTATTCATCAGCCCATTAGTTGATTATTCATTAAGTTGATTATTCAGTTGATTACCGTATAAGCTTCTTCTACTGAAATTTCTTAATGACCGGTACATACATGCATCTTCACAATGTCTTGGTGAAAGTCGTCTTGACAATGACAATTCATAAAGAAGTATGGATTTAATGAAATTTCCTCGATTATTTAAAAAGAATGAGACATTTTGACTCCATGAGAGATTCGACTCTTTTGCATATATACGTTGTAAATTTCATTGTGAGGCTAAATTTTATGTCTTCGATTTTTTTTATTATTTTTATTATTATTATTATTATATTGTTACGGACCAATACCATTTGGATGATTAATCATCAAAAGGAATTTTAAATACAAAATTTTACTTGACAATATTATATCGAACAGATTTACAATCTGTTCAATGTTTGATATTTCGGTGATTGATGATGATATAAAATACTTTTCTAACTCTTGTTCCAACTTTATGAATTTTATTGCATTGATCTAATGTAAATTTAATATAGGGGTATTATCATTTTGATCCCTATGTTTTTTTTGAATTATTTGTTTCTTACTCACTTATTCAATTTTCACTGGATTGATCCCCATGTTTTTAAAAACCCATCAATTTGGTCCCTTACTGAGTCAACCGTTAGTCAAATTTAACGGTTCTAAGGGTATTTTTGTCTTTAAACCCTAAATATGCCATTCGTCAACACCAAAAAAAATAGAAAATAAAAATTATAAAAATAGAAAAATAAAACCCCTAAAATTAATATATATATATATAAAACAAAACAAAAAAAAAAAAAAAAAAAAAAAAAAAAAAAACAAATCATAAAACAAAAACAAAAAAACAAAAAAAATCTAGATCCAGTTGGATTTAAAGCTAAAAAATGAAAAAAGAAAAATGAAAAAAAGACAAGCAGCCATCCATCTAGATGATGGAGATCCATAAGATCAATGGAGATCTGGTCACAACCTCCTCCTCCCTCCTTCTTCCTTCCTTTAGTCTTCTCCACCATGTTTGCTCTCTTTTACTTATCAACTATCACACCTGCATTCAGCCACCCACTTGGTCACAATTAAATAAACTCAAACTTCATTTCGACAGGGCCGACCTTGAGATTTTCGGAGCCCGAGGCGAACTATAAAAAATGAATTTACAGGGCCCTTAGATTTCAAGTTGAGATTTTGTATCTGAATTATGAATTTTCGTAGCAAGATTTAAGAGAGTTTTAAAGAACCCTAATTTGATTTTTAATTTTGATTTTTGTTCGATGTCTGCTTTGGTTGTCTGATAAGTGATATAAGTAGTGTTGTATTCACGTTTTAGTGTTAGGAATATGTTTCATCCCACGTTTGACTTGGTGTAAGAACTTAAGAATGATAATTGAGTTTTATAATTTGTGAGCCTTTCTTAAAAAAAAGAAAATATGTTCAATGATCCTATTTTAAATTTATTTATGAGTTTGTTAGTTTTAAAAAATTATATATTTGATAGGTCTATTTTAAACTCATTTATGAGTTTGTTATTTTAAAATCATACATGGGTTATATATGAAATTATTATTATTATTATTATTTACAATTTGGGGCCCTTAAAGATCGGGGCTTTGGATGGCTGACTCATTGAGCTCCCCTTAGGGCCGGGCCTACACTTTGAAACCGATTAGAAAAACTCATTTTAAGACCAAACTCAACTACAATCTCCAATCAAATAAATCGAAAGTTTAATAAGTTTAAGAGGAACAAATCTAACAACATATGTGGAGTTTGGTTGAGAAGAGAAGAGCAGATGCAGGAGATGAAGAAGATGAAGCGGGGCCATGAAGATGGTTGTGGAGTTGGGTGTGGAGGGCCCTACTAGATCGAGTCTGTGGAGTTTCGTGGGCCATTGATGAAGAGTAGCAAAGTCTGCAACTGATTGATCTCATCAAGCAATGATGATCAGCAACCAAATAATGGAGCCGAACCTCCATCAGATGTGGGTTGCAAAGTCTATCAAGTCTGGGTTTAGTTGTTGCTGGGTTTGGGTTCACTTGTTCGTTTTTTGGGTGTTTTCAAGATTTGTGTTGTTGGTGGGTTTGGATCTGCCATTGAAAGGGTTTGTTCTGTTTATATGTTCTTGTTGTTTTGATGATAAGTGCAAATGAAGTGGCAGAGCACAGATCCAAAGTCTCGATCTCCATTGAGAACCAGAGTTTGAAATTTGGATCAATGGAGATCCAATCCTTTGAGATGGACGCTCTCTATCAATTTTTTTAAAATTTTTTTTTTTTTTTAGTTTTCTTGTATTTTTGTAAGTTATGATCTCCATCTGGACTCTGGAGATCCATTTTTTGTTTTGCAATTTGTTTTATTTTCTTTTTAAAAAATCAGATTGAATGTTAAATATTTTTTTATTTCTTTATTTTTTTTTTCTTTATAAAAAAATTCATTAGTTTACATTTAGTTTATATATATATATATATATATAAATCAGATAATAAGCTTTATAGAGCTTTTTAATAATAATAATAATAATAATAATAATAATAAAAACAAATAAAAATAAAAAAAGCCAAAGCAGAGGGGCATGCAGGCCCCAAAACGATCCATCCCAGTGTCTGTCACTCTGTTGATGGCACCTCGGTCTCTAAAATAATATTGGTAGAGTGTCTGTTGATGGAGTACTAGTAATGTTGAAAGTAGAACCTGTTGAAGTAGATCCATCCCATGCCTCAAATAATTCCTGGTCCAAGTTCCCAGCACCGGGCCAAATGTTATTTGTTTTTTTCCTGAGGTCGAATTCCTTCCAACTCCATTGCCACTTCTCTCATTGTAGGTCTTTGCTTCCCTTGTAGGTTTAGGCATCTAATTGCAAGGTTAGCCATTACCATGATCTCTTCTTCCTTTCCCAGCTTTACTTGAGCATCAAGAATATCACATACTTTGTTCTCCTCCATGGAATTAATGAAATATGATGCCAAACTTCTACCTTCTTCGGTCACTGTTGAAAAGACTGGCTTTTGTCCCATTAGAAGCTCGATCAAGACTACTCCAAAGCTATAGACATCACTTTTATCGGTGAATTGATTTGATTGGAAGTACTCAGGGTCAAAGTACCCAAATGTCCCTTGTACTTTGGTGGTTAGATGAGTATCATCAACTGGAATTGATCTCGAAGTTCCAAAGTCGGCTACTTTAGCCCTGTATTTATCATCCAAGAGTATATTAGAAGTCTTGATGTCTCGATGATAAATGGGTACATAAGCTGCAGAATGTAACAATTTCTATTGTAATTCGTAAGCGCATATCCTATGTGAATGGAAGGTCTTCATTTTGCTCTTGAAGATAATGGGAAAGAGTTCCATTTTGGATGAATTCATAAACTAACAAAGGAACCTCTGTCTCCAAACAACACCCCAATAACTTAACCACATTTCTGTGATTAATTTGTGAAAGAATGACCACCTCATTAATGAATTCTTGAAGCTTGGCTTTATCAACTACTTTGGATTTTTTTACAGCAACAATTCTTCCATCTGTCAGCATTCCTTTGTAAACAGTACCTTGGCCGCCCTGACCAAGTATTCTATCGATGTTGAAATGGTCAGTGGCCTTATCTAACTCCTTTGAATTAAAAAGTTTGCATGTGTCAACACTACCATCAATGTAGTTAACTTTTGCTCTAAAAGCAAACCACCATTTTGTTTGAAGTGCTTTTCTTTGAGCTTGATCTTGTTTCTTCTCTTTATCATTTTGTACAACCACCATGCTCCAATAATTAGAAACAAACTTCCAAAGCTTGTGCTCAGGCCTGCATAATTATTAATTTCAAATTAGATCTTATTCTAACTGATGAGTAATACCATTTATTTAGGCTACACTTGAATGCATATATATATATAATTTCCGTATATCGGTCCCGATCCTATCAGGATGCACTGATATAACTTTATCAGGATATTGAATGTGAGCCACTCATTTATAACAGTGATTTGACAAGTGTATACATACCAAGTCAAAGTATGTAAAACGAGTGGCTCACATTCAATATCCTTATATAATTCTATCAGGATGCACTGATAGGATAATTTCCGTATATATATATATATTAGACAAAAATGGTTACCTATTATGATCATGTCAAACTTCAATTTTTTTACGGCGGTGGGTGATGAGCTGCAATTGAAGCCCCCTTCATAGTTTTCACAATATTTTTCTGGCCCGCAAATGTTGGCATTTTCAGCACACTCATCAATATCTGACATGTATCAAGTCCAATGTAAGTACAGTTAATATGGAACATATATATATATATATATATATATATATATATATTGTTTAAAAAACATAAATACACAAATTATAAATTAAATTAAGTACAAGTGTATCCTTTTCTTCTTTCAAGTACTTTTATGAATTGCACAAAATCTCCTTTATTGGGGTTTTTCATTTGTTCAAATTCGTTTTTCATTTTCCACGCCCCCCCTATAAAAAAATCAAAATGTCGGAAAAAAAAAAAAAAAAAATCCCCATCTATCAAGTATATTTTTTGATAATTTGATACATTTACTGTCGACATTTTATAATGAGTAAAGAGAAAAAAAAAAAAAAAAAACTTTCAAACAATTTGTTTGATTTAGATTTCTTTACCCAAATTTAATTTTGTGTGAGTTTGAGTATAAACAATTTAACTAAAATGGTTATTAATATTTTGGTTTAATCATATTGTAGAGATCGTAAATAGTAAATTATTAAATTATAAATTTTTTATATGTGCAATTGGTACTAGGAGTAAATGGGTGTACCGTAAACTATTTTGGATAGCAATAAATCCACTCACGTATTAAATTATAATTAAAAAATAGTAAAGGGTTAGTTGAAGTACCTTTGCAATCATTAGAGATGTATGGATTCCCATGGTAACCATCCTTGCACTTGCAAAGATATCCTCCGGCACTGTGGTCACCTGGTTCGTAACAGTCGCTATTTTCTTTGCATGCGTAACTTTGATTTTTCCTTGCTTCTTCACACTTGCCCTGCCCAGTTATTGTCCAATCAACCGCGGTAGGAACTGTTTCTGTAAAAGTGGCGGACAGATTGCTGGAAGAGAAATTGAATCGGCTATCTTCAATAACAAATGCATAGCTGCATGGATTGAACTGCGATACATTTGTGTGATTGTTTAAGCTATAGGCCTGGAATTCAATTCCTTTAAGCCCTTCAGGGATATCTATCTGACAACATCCAAAGCCAGAGCAAGATCCATTTGTCACATCCTCTAGCCTGTCACACGATGATATGCACCCGGCACTGTAATTTTTCTTGCCTATCGTTCCTTGGATGTATCCAACAGAATCACAGCCAATGAGTGTGAACTTATTTTGGGTGTCAGAGATGGTGTATTGGTCCATGTAAAGGGAGGACGCGGTGATTAAAGTTTTATTACCTTTTTCATCGTAGCAGTCTATTGATACATTGCTCTGGACTTGCAACTGGCCATCCATGGTTATGTTGGTGACACGGATGTCTGAATCCCCCCAAAATGGTATTGGAGGTTTGTTATCACTGTATTTGCAATTGATGAAGAAATCTTTATTTAGGAAACAACCATATTCTGTGCCGAAAGGATATGGGATTGATTCAAGCTCTCCACATTTTCTGAGGCAGTCAGGTGAGTCAGCTGGCTTGGGACGTTGTGCTAATTGAGTTGTTGTTAGTGCTGCATTAGCTACCATTAACAGTAGCAGCTGCACCAGCACCAATCGGAGACACATTTCACTCGATCCCATTTCAAATAAAATTGTTGTTTACATTCTCTATTGATCTTTGTCCTTTATATAATTACTCCGACCAATTCACCAATGCGTCTAATTAAGTTGATTATTCATCAGCCCAACTGCCCAAGGCCCCATACCGTATACACTTCTTCTACTGAAATTTCTTAATGACCAGTACATAGTACATACATGCATCTTGACAATGGAGAAAAACTTACCTGCACCCGGTGCAACACTCAGCACATGCTGAGTGTTGCACCTCAGCCAATTAAAATAGGACATGTCATCCAACCAGCCACCCAACTCATCCAACTCAGCCACCAACTCAGCCACTAACTCAGCAACTCATCCAACTCAGCCAACCAACTCAGCTGAGATCCAAGATCGGCGGCAGGTGCAGCGACGACGGCGACGGGACGCCGGACGTGCAGCAACGACGGCGACGTCGACGCCGGACGTGCAAGGACGACGGCGACAGGGTTTCAGCCGTCCTCCTCCGCTCTCACCACCACCACAGCCTCCAGCTTCTCGGCGGCTCTTCCCGTCGCCGTCGTCGCTGCAGCAGATATTTAAATATCTCATTCAAATATTTAAAATGTAATATTAGATACAAGAAAAAATGCTTTTAAAAAAGTGTAATGTTAGGTTTCCTAAATTTCTTTCTCAAATGATGTGGCTTATAAGTTGTCAACATCTTGTAAATAATGAAATTATGTAGTGAGGAATCTGATGTTGACAAATTATTTGTGAAAGAATTTAGAAAAATAAATAAATTATAAGGCCTAGAATTACTCTTTGAAAAAAATGCAAATACAAAAAGAATAATGCTGTACGTCCCAATTTTTTCTTCCCAAATGATGTAGCATGTGAGGTGTCAACATTATATCAGTTACCAACTCACCATATAATCTCATGATTTATAAGATGCTGACACCTCACATGCCACATCATTTGTGACAGAATTTAGGAAAAAAAATTGGGACGCCTAGCATTACTCATACAAAAATAAGGATAATTTAATATTTAAATAAATTTAGTTCAGTAATGATGGATACAAAATCCTAATTCTTCCCTATTTGACTGTTTCTAACCACGTGGATATGATTTTTGACCATCTAACACGTTTTCTATGAATTTCCAAAGCCATCTTTGTTAGCTACCCTATCCCGCCCCCTGCGCAAGTTCAGTGATTTGAAAGATGTCGTGAAGACCGTGCTAGAGGACTAATTACACTTAAGGCTTGCTCATCTAACACGTTCTCTCTGAATTTCCAAAGTAGTGCCAAAGCCATAAGGTTCACTAGACTAAACTATGTCAGAAAATATTTATCATCGAACATATAAACCAACTCATTAGTTTATATTCATAAATCATAATAAGCTTAACAATAACAGAGACAACTTACTTGCTGAAAAACACTAAGGCGGTTTTTAGTTGTTGGAATTGAGGTGGGATGGAAAAGGGAATCTCAATTCCTATGTTCGTTTTGCTCATTAAGTTAAGGAATCCGAATTCTTTAAAAATAGCTGGAATGGATTCCTATGTTTTGAGGTCATAATTCGGATTCCACCATCTTTAAATTACTGAATTTATCAATTTATCCTTAAAATGATAAATGAAGCTAGACTCTTAGCTTCCACAAATAATCCATCTATAATTTATCACCAAAGTCTTGGTCAATGATCATTCAAGACTTTTCTACAAATTCCAGATATCAATATGTACCACATGTAGAAATGCTTTTGTAGATATATTTTGGCATGGCTTCCAGGAGGCTTAAAAGTCTGGGCTTATTTGGCATGGCTTCCAAAAGGTTAAAAGAGTTTTTTGGTTCCAAAAGTGACTTTTGGAATTATTTGGATGACCCAAAAAAGTACTTTTCAGATTTAGAAGCTCTTCGGTAGAAGCCATATGCTTCTTTTGGAAGAGCTAATACAAAAACATGTGAAGTCAGATTTAAGTTTAATAAATTTTCTTATTGCCAATTTTACCCTTCCAGTAATAATTAATAAAATAAAATTGCCGCTTATATCCTTCATTGTGTTTATCATCGTTCATTGTTCTTCACCAATTTTTTTTTTTTTTTTTTCAGATGAACCCTAATCTCTCACTCAAATGTCATATGTTTCATCAAATTTACCCTTTAAATTGTGTTTTCAGAATGATTCAACCAAGTTTTCACAGAAAACTATTACCTCTCGCTCTCAAAATTCCATCTTCAGAACGGTTTCAAAGCTGTAAGATTTAATTTCTTTATCGAGGATCAATTCTTTGTTCTACTTCTATAAGTTACTTATTCTTTAATTTATATGTTTTGTTTTTGACATCTTGTGTTTTTTCTCATATGTTAGTTCGTTTGATAAGTGTAGTTTGTTTTTGAATACTGTGTTTTAATTTTATTAGTATCGGTAATGATTTCGTCCACATTATGCTTTTGAAGAAATTTAATTTGAATTGCATTCTAGCTTCAGATAATGGAAGGGTGCTAAAGTATTTGCTACCTCAAATTGAGGCTTCATCTTTGCCGTGAATCAAATAGAAATAACAATATTTACTGCAATTATCAATAAATTTTCCCACCACATGTTGGTGTAGACTTAAAGTCATAAAGATCACTATACAATAAACCAAGTGATTCATTTGATCTTTCTTCGACAATTTTAAAACTTTGCCTAGCAAATTTTTATTTTGTACAAGTTTCATATTGATGATGTAAGTCTATTTCGAATTTTGGTAATAAGCTTAAATTAACCATTCTATATAAAGATCTATAATTAACATGTCCTAATCTAGCAAGTCAAATATTAAAAGAATCAACAATATAAATTATTCATTTTATTTATTGCATTAGTAACTATCACATTAAGTTTGAACATACAATCTCCCAAATAACCCTTTCCCACATACATCCACTACAAGAAAACGTGTCTTTCCGACCAACTATTGCCGATAGAGTGAAATTATGGTCGGTTATTGTTGTTTCTCCAATGAAAAAAATCAGGTCGTCGAAGAAGAGTAACAATAATGTATATTTGTTACGACGAAACAAATACCCTTGGAAATAGTGGCTAAAGTCGTCAGAAATAATGTGAAAATGATGTCAAAGCTTGGCACCGATACTATTTTTGACAACAGGTATCTAGACCTCGGAAAAGATTCATCTTTTCCGACCACAATATTTGATCCTCAGAAATGCTAATACTATTTTTGAAAATGGTACCTAGCCTTCGAAAAAGATGAATATTTTCCGACCACAATGGTTGTTCCTCGGGAATGCCAATATTATTTTTGACCACATGTATCTAGTCCTCGAAAAAGATGAATATTTTCCGACCACAATAGTTGATCTTCGGAAATGCCAATACTATTTATGACCACATGTATTTGGTTCTCGGAAAAGATGAATATTTTCTGACAACAATAGTTGATCATCGAAAATATTATACAATTGCCGACCACATGTTACATGCCCTTGAAAATACTACACAAATTCAACCATAATTATTGACTCTAAGAAATAGTATAGCTGATACGTGTTTTTGCTTCCAAAAGAAATTTCAATAATATAAAATTATGAAAACATTTTGGTAAAATAAAAAATATTATTATAAAATAACATTTAAATAAAAGAAAATATTCAAATCAACGATGAAACACTTAATGCAAACAAAATATAATATTTGACTCAAAAGAAAACAAAAAAATTCAAATCAATAAATAATAGTCCCCTTAACGTGGCTTTGTGGTAAAGAGCATTCATTCAGTCTAGCAATATCTCATGTAAAAAAAAAATTGTTATTCAACAATCATGGCATCAGCCTCAACCCTAGACCAATATATTTCATCTTCTTCATTTTCATTACCTTCCTGGTTGACGGTTATGTAGCATGACTAACATACTTTCCTTCATACCCCAAGTGATTCTCCTTCTCATATTCCCCACCAATACCACCACAATAGTTGCCTTTTCATTTATATATTAAAAAAACTTGCAATGTCACACATAATAATTAAAGGCAAAAGCAGTACTTTCATTACAACATTATTATCAAAAGCTGCCATTGCTAGAGCTGCAGCCCTTTGTGTGTCGAGACCAGAGTTGGTGGAGAATAGGATTTCTATTGTGAGTGATTGTAAACAAGCAGTGGCTTGGGTTAACAGCAGAGGTATAGGAGATTGGAGGAATCTGCATTTAATCATGGAAATAAGAAGTTTATTGGGAAAAAGGGGTCAGTTTTCAGTGTAATTCAGTCCTAGAGATTCTAATACAATGGCTGATAGTCTGGCTAAAATGGGAGCTGATGGTTTGGGTGATATGCTGGAATGGAGCTGATGTCTTTGGGGCTTTCTTTTTGGCTGGTTGTTTTGCTTTTTGCTGCTGTCTTTTGTTGTATGTTTGGCCCTCCCTCTTCAAAATCCAGCGACAGGGGTGGATTTGTCACTCCTGTCGCAGTTTTTTGAAGTTGCTGGCTTTGTTGTATCTGTTTGGCTGCTTTGCCTTTGAATCTATCTTCTCTTGCTTCTCAAAAAAAAACATTATTATCAAAAGCAGATTGCTCTTTAATTTCTATAGGAACATGATGATGTGATATAGTGTGATATATGAGCCGTTAAACCAGCACATGTTAGACAAAGTTTGTGTATAGAATCCAATTTTTAGACCAAGTTTGGGTTTTAAAAATGATTTTTGTTTTCTATTGTGATAAAATATAAGTATTTGATTATTTTTAGATATCACATGTTAAATGATTTTTAAAAACACACAGTGTGGTTTTGGGTGAAAGGAGGCAATCTTATCTTTGGCTTTGGATTCTATCAAATTAAGGGTGGCTTGCTGGTTTAAAAATCTTGATGTTGGTTCAAATGACGATCTTACAATTCTCCTTTTAGATGTTGCGGAGAGGTGTATTGATAGCCATCATTCTAAGGCAAAGTTGCATTGTTCTTGGTCACCTCCTGTGGATCACGACCTCACGTTCAATGTGGATGGATCCTCCAAAGGTAATCCGGGATTGGCGGGAATAGGGGGAGTGCTGCGTGGTGCGTGTGGGAAAGTATTATGTTTGTTTTCTTCTTCTATAGGCATTGCAGATTCATGTTTGGCTGAAGTTTTAGCTATTCATAGAGCATGTGCCTTGATATCTTCCAGGATGTTGCTTTCGAATCGAAACATAACAATTTTGAGTGATTCTAAATCGGTGGTGGCATGGATTAATGGCGAAGGTTTTGGTAACCTTAGTATAGTCAATCTAATATGTGACATTAGGCAGTTTCTCATGTCCATGGATTCGGTTTCCATTAAGTTTACCCCAAGAAGTTCTAACTCTTTGGCTGATAGCTTGGCGAAGGTTGGGACTGGTCTTCAAGTAGAGAGGTTGGAATTGGGGCTTTGAGATATTCGTTTCTCCTTCTGTGCTGCTGCTGTTAGTGTTCTGTGCTGTTATGGTGGTGTTATTTGCTTGGTTTTTGTTTGCCGTAAGTGTTGTCTGGCTGGGATGATGAGTTGTTTTTGGGTCTCTAGGTGCTTCAGGTCTGGGATATTATTTCATTTGTAGGTGGTTGTGTTTTGAGGTTGTTTGTCTGTTTTTCTTGGTTTTTTGGGTGCTCTGTTTGCCCCTGTTGTATTTTGGTCTGTTGGCTTCTGTTTTGCCTGGATAAGGCTCTTCTTTTTATCAAATAATACTAAAGCATTTTCAAAAATATAATTAATTTTGTTTTTTTTAATGTATTATAATTTTTATTAAAATATAATGAGTTATACAATTAATTGAACAATATGTAAATTACACTCCATGATGAAACACCAAATGCAAAGAAATATAATATTGGACTCAAAAGAAAACAAAAATATTCAAATCAATAAAATAATAATTACCTCTCAATGTGGATTTGTGGTAAAAAGCATTCATTAATTCATTCTAACAATGTCTCAAGTAAAAAGTATTTATTTATTAAAGGAAAGATCCCGTTATGATATCCTGGGATTTATTCTCATTCTTCATTTCTTCATCGGCCTGTTTATTACATAGTAATTGCCCAAATGAAATCAAGACAGTTTACATTGTAATTAGGAATAAATTACTTTTTACAATTGCCAAATGGAGGACATGCTGAAATTAAATCAATTGGATCCATGAAATTATACAATGATATGACTTTGACAATGTGTTTTATGTCCCGAACTTCTAAGTGAATTTGTTCTCTATTAGTAAACTTACACGAGCCTTAGTTTGCAATGTGACATTTTACCTTGATTTTTGTGTGATGCAGAATTTAATTACGAGGAGAACGATTGGACTGGGGCGGCAAAGTAATGGTCTGTACTATCTCACAAGACGTCATCTTCCTTGAAAACAATTTCCCATATACCACTATACCACATTCCGATCCAAATGACCTTCCCACACTTATTATACCTATAGACATCCTCAATGACACACACATATCTTACCCCACACCAAATAAACCAAATTCACCACAAAACGAGTTTTAAACAGCTAGTCGTAAACCCACAGATCGACCGGAGATACCCACTTGGTCTACCGCATCTCACCAGAGGCCAATTCCAACTGAAACAAATCAAACTGGTCGACTAGACCATCCGATGTGGTGATTTCTTCCAAAACAGAACCCAACAGTCAACCATACAATCCTCACTGGTCCACCAGACCTATGACAGAGGCAAAAACATCCATATGATGATCCACCCTGCCAAGCCGCACACCAGCACACCTCCGAGATTATCAAATCTATCATACTCTGCATGCTCTAGACTCGTCTCCACTAGTTAAATCAAGCACGCATCACCCATTGTCAAGGTACGTGTCATTTTCTAATATTTATCATGCTCATCGCACTTTTGCTTTCAATGTTTCTAACTTGGTCGAATCAGAAACATATGAGCAGGCTTGTATGGATCCCAAATGGATTGAGGCAATGAAGGTTGGAATCACGACACTTGAGATAAACAAGACTTGGTCTCTAGTTCCTTTGCCCTCAGGTCACATGTTGAGTCAAATATCTACAACTCTTTTGTTCATGTCAGAAGACAAATCGAAACAGATCAGCACAAAATCTTAGTTCCAAATTGGTGCATGCATGTCAGCCGATGTTTTAAAATTTTTGAACTCTAGACTAAAACCTTTTTGACAATAGCCGACCTACCCATGTAGCTATCATGATTAGATTTCTGTTACGATTCCTATAAATGGCAGCACTGATTGAACAGTTAGAAGCTTTTGTCGCTACTTCAACTACTCATCATGATCAATTCTCGTCACTACTTCAACTGCTTATCAACTGAATGAACAATTAGAAGCTTTGTCCCTCAATATGACCATGCGACAACTCAGCTAGATTGGTATGTCGACGAGAGTAGCAAAAGACGCAGACTTTATTAATTTCTCCTTTTATTTTTCATTTTTTGTTTTTTATGTGTTTTCATTTTGTTGTGTTAGTATGTGTTTATTATTATTATTGTTACTATTTCTAAAAAAAGCCATAATAATGAATAGGGTTAATATTAAAGGTGTTGAGGGCAATCATTCACCGACAAGGCGAAGATCGATGCGGAGACGAAGATTCACAACTAAAAAAACTTGATAGAGATCATTTTTAAAATGATCTGAGCATATAAAGAGATTGCTTTTAAAAACAAACTCTATTCACGTGATCTTAAAAATAAATTCTTAATGAGATCACTTAATAAGTGATCCAATAAAACCTCAATCTCGACCTCCTCAACGATATGCCAAAATGTGGGCATCAAGCGAATAAATGCATCTCTATTCACCATTTTATTAGATAAAATCCATCCTACCAAACGTAGTGCCAGCCGTTTTTCACCATCCACCTTTAGATCCATCTATAAAGGCATCAGCAGACCCTCATTTTCTTTCAATGATAACGCCTCACAAAGTTTCATTACCTCTTCCACATTCATTCTAAAAATATTTCACTTTATTAGTTAACAAACTATTTAGAAGACAGACATGGCTATGAACAAAGACAAACCCAAAAAAAAAAAAAAAACAGAAATAAAAACATTCCAACTAAAAAAAACATTCGGACAAGTTAAAGGACAGACATGCAATTATTTAATGTCAAATATGCATCCATTTTATAACCAATCATAATAAAACAATTATTCCACTCAAATCCTAGTCAACATTTCTAAGAGAGTTTCTATAATTAGAAACCCAACTCTATATTCTCCAACTATTTTTTGCCACTCCATATTCAACTTAGATAATAGCATTGGAGAGAGTTTTTCTAATTTTTTAATGTCTATCCTATGTGGCACTCCATTTTCTCTAAATGCATAATAACATTGGATATGCTCTAAGCTTGCCGCGGTGACTCCAAAGGATCTGTTGAGTGTTTACTACATGTGCTACATGTGTCACTTACAAGATTCAGATTATTGAGGCATGCACGGTTGGAGGTCAATATAAGTGAGGTTTGGGTTGAATATCAAATTCCCCAACTACTACTAATTAATCAAAGTCTGCAAATATCTCAGGGTTAGAGTAAATATATATATATATATATATATATAACCTTTTGGATGAAAAGTCAAGCATAAAACTTTGCCGGTCGAGACTAAAAGAACATACATATTTGCATTTCATAACAAGCATAAATGTAATTAATTCAGTGAGTTAATTGCACAAACGTACCCCAAGTTTAGATGTAATTGTAGCTACATTCAACTTTTGCTTGAAATAGCACAAACATTACTGTTAGTTATCAACGGTTACCTTTAACCTTTGACTATCTTTTTGGTTTGAAAAGTCTAAAATACCCCTAGTTAATATTTTTGATTTATTTGATCAAATATTTAATCCAAACAAATTCAATAAATAATTATATTTAAAAAAAAAAAAAAGAAGAAGATAAAACAACATGATTCACCACTCACTAGAGATTCACAACAAAAATCTAGGATTTTTTTTTTCTCTTCATCAAAAACAAAGGAGATGACGATGTCTTCGGAGAGGTTGGTCTCCACCACCTCCGCTACCAGTCGAAGACCTAGGATCTCCACAGCCAGTCCGAGGAGATCGACATGGATCCCCTCTGTTTTTATGAGATCTGACGCTGAGGAGTTGGATCTACTCCAATCGGAGGAGATCATCTCCTCTTCACTTTGATGATGTAGATCTCCTCCTCGGTCTCCTCCAGACGAAGAAGATCGGCAATCTTAAGACCTTCCTACTCTAGCAAGAAAAGCTATCCAAAGAATCCACTGCTGGTAATTTGAGGTTTTGTATTTATTTATTTTTTAGAAATGATTACTGAAATTGCTTTTTGGAGTTCATCATTCTGGAACTCGAGAGTTCAAAGCTAGTGATTTCTTTTTTCTGGGTTTGGTTTGTAATATTTGGAATGGTGTAATTTTTTTTTTTCTGGGTTTACTTTGTAATGTTTGTAATTGTGTAATATTTTTCTAGTTTTGTTGTAGAGTTTATTATTATTATTATTATTATTTTATTTTTATTTGAATTTGGTTTGGTTTTTTCTTTCCTGGGTTTGGTCTGTTATTCTGACTTTGTTTTTCTGAGTTTGGTTTGGTTTTCTGTCTTTGTTTTTCTAGGTTGGCTTTAATTTCCAGATTTTTTTTTTTTTGAGTTTATATTTGTAAAATGAGGATCATTAGATCAATGATTCAATATCTTGTGATTGTTTTGGTTGTTTCTTGTGAAAATACAAGAGAAAGTGAAAGAAAAAATTGGAAGCAATAAGTTATTATTATTATTATTTTTTAATTAAATATCAATTTTTCTCTCATTAGCACACAACTGTGAGCATATCTTGAGCATACTAATACACATCACTACATTCTTACAATGTCAGCAACATAACATCAATCATAATAATACACAAGGCAAAAGTGTATTGATGTGTATTAGTATGCTCAAGATATGCTCAAAGTGTGTGCTCATAAAAGAAAAATTGAATCAAATATCGCCCCTTCATCAATTCAACAAAGGAGATGAGAAGATCCATTTTCTTTTTAAAAAATATAATTCATTAACTATTATACTAATAATTAAAAATAATTTTATCTTATTAATAGGTCGAAAGACCTTTTTGCCCTTCAAGTGTTAAGTCCTAACGCCACTCGACTAACTGTAGGGGATGTTTGTGTAATTTTGAACAAAGGTTGAATATGGCTGCAATTATATCTAAACTCGGGAGATGTTTGTACAATTAGCCCTAATTCAGACAAATGTTTAGTTAAGAGCAAAATGGGTAATTCTTTTACTTTAATTTGGTGCATACGAAACTCAACTTATTAAACAAGCGTTCTCATTTTCTCATTAAGAGTTTCCCTTCCGTTTCAAAAAAAAAAAAAAAAAAAAAGGTTTCCCTTCCAATTCTTTTGATAATACCAATATCACTAATCAAAATTTAAATTTTACGGTTTTGGCGCCCTACCACACTTTTAGTTTTAACTTTTAAGTATATATAAAACTCAAAACTATAAGATTTCCTCGTCAACTTTTTTTAGTGTACTATTGAAAGTCTAAAATTCTATGAAGAAGAAATTATGTTTACATTATTGCGTTTTATGTAATGGTTAATAGCACCAGTAACCCTTGAACTTATAGCGCATTTACATAGTGCCCCCTATACTTTTATTTCCTGGTATTAAACCCCTCAAACTTCCATAAATTTGCAAAAAACTAACAGAAGGGGGACGAACGTCAAAGGCAAATTACACTTACACACCCTGATTATATGTATAATTGCATTAAAACTGGAAAAATATAATAATATCACACAAACACCCTTTGACTTGTTTGACTAATGTCTAAAAAAATAAAAATTAATAATATTAATAATTTTTATATTATAAGAAAAAATAGTACAAAAAGAAAAATGTTTTAAATCTCCACCGTCCAACTTTGAGGTGAATGGTGGAGATCTATTTATATATTAAAAAAAATTAAAAAAATTAAATTTTTTAGTTCAAGTTTTTATAGAAAAAATTCATTAAAATCAATATTTTAAAATTTTAATATAAAAAAAAATTTCAAAAATAAAATAAAATCATCATCATTATCATCATCAACCTTTCATCATCATCACCTTCAACCATCAATTCCACCAAAACACACCATCATCATCAATTTTCTAGAAATCATCACCATCTCCAACATCTCCAACAATCTGCACCCTCAAATCCAACCCACCATCGCTGAATATCAAACACAACAAAACCCAAACTCAAACCTTAAACCAAACACAACCACCACCCCTAAAATCAACCATTTTTTTTTTTTTTTTAAAAAGCATGAAAAACTTCAATCCCTAGCTGCCACCCGCCCCACCCCAACCAAGAACCTATCGCTAGCAAGACCCGCCGCTGTCAGCTCGATCCCAAACCTCTCCAACCCAGTTCGATCCCACCGTTGTTAGTTTGATCCAGTCGCCGACCTCTGATCGCACTTCACCACACCAGATTCGAGATCTCTCCGACGCAATGAGCTGCATCGGAATCTCCCTCACGGTCGGCACGAGGATGAGACGACAAGTTCTTGTAGGAGGTTCTGTAGAACGGGCTATTCACCAACGAGATCAAGCGCCGATCTCTAGGTGTGGTCGTGGGTGTTGGAGGTTGAGTTTGACAATGGGTGTTGATGGTTGATTTTAGGGGCGGTGGTTGTGATTAGGTTTGGGTTTGGTTGTGTTTGATAGTGGGTGATGGTGAGTTGGATTTGAGGGTGTAGATGGTTGGAGATGGTGATGATTTCTGGAAAATGGAAGATGATGGTGTGTTTTGGTTGGTGTTCTTGGTGTTTTGGACAACTGATGAAGATGGTGGGTGTTCTTGTTGTTCTGGACAACTGATGAAGAAGATGAAGTTGAAGGTGGATTAATTTAATTTAATTTTTTAATTAGGTGGAGATCCAATCCACCTAATCAAAATCATTTTTCTTTAAATTTATTTATTATTATTTTTTTATATAAAATTTTTTTGATTAGGTGGAGATCCAGACCGTTTATTCAAGTTGAAAATTTATTTATTATTTTGTTTTTTTCTTATAATTTTTTTTGATTAGGTGCAAAAAATTTTATAAATAGAAAATTTATTATTTATTATTTTATAAATACAAATTTATAAATAAAATTTATTTATTAATATTATTATAATTGTATTATTGATTTATTTATTAATATTATTGAAAGAAGATGATGATGTCTGGAGGGGATTAATTTTATTTTTATTTTTTTTTGATTAGGTGGAGATCCAATCTGGATCTCCACCTAATAAAAAAAAATTAAAAAAAAAAAATCCTTTAAATTTAGGGTTAATTAGTTCACTAATTATAAATTTAATTAGTTTTATTTTTAAATTTAATTAATTATAAATTTAATATATATATTTTTTTCATTTTTTGATGATGAATTTTTGATTTGGTTTGGTGGTGTTGATGATAGAAAGAATTTGGAGATAAATTAAATATATGCTAAATATATAAAATACACTCACTTAATATATTGTTATTGTTATTGTTATTATTATTTTAAAAAAATTATTAATATTATTATTTTTTTATTTTTTTAGACATTAGTCTAAGGATGGCAATGGGGCAGGTTCGGGGTGGGGTGCCTCATCCCCACACTCCACTCCATTTATTTTTTGAAAACCTATCCCCTCATAAAACCCCAACATAGATAGAGTGGGTTGGGGCGGGGCGTGGTACAACGGGGAGTGCTTTCCCCATCCCCACCCATTTACCCACTTTATATTTTTTTTGTTATTTAAATGATAAATATATAGCCATTGAATATGATATAATATATAAAGTAGTAAATAATTCCAAGAAACTATTACAAAACATCTCATAAACATAATTCTCACGAGTAAATTCAATCATTTTCAAACATCAACATAAAGTATGAAGTCAAAATGTTTGAAAATCGTAACGCTAATCATCTAATAGTTTCATTTATTTCTCTAGTTCTCTCTTCTTTAGTTTGTTTCCATCCCATGTTGTTCTTGTATGTTTACACAATTTTCTCTTGATAACACCAGTATTGGGTCTTCACTTTCTAGTGCATCTGTAGACATATTTGTGTCTACTTGAAGTAGTGATAAATGAATTAAATTTAATTCAAGAGTTGAGAATTATTAAAGTAATAAACTTGAAGAAAAAAAAAAAAAAAAACGTTGTTATTAAACTTTTAATTTTAAAAGTTAGTTGAGAAAGAAACTTACTGTATGTCCTCTTATGTTTGAGGTTGAAGCTTGAATGGTGAACTTCGAGTTGTTTGAGGATTAGAGACTTAGAGTTAAAGTTAATGGCTATGGTTTTTTTAATAGTATTTTGTTTTGTCACTTTATGCTAAGTAATGGTGAAGAGATGCAAAGTTAGGGTTAATGTATTTATATATATATATATATATATATATATGAATATATATTTAAGATATATTTATTTTCTTTGAAACTACATAGTTTAACTAAGTATTATTTTAAGCGCGGTAGGGTGGGGTGGGGAGTATAAAATCCATCCCCGTCTCATATCCATTGTGGGTTAGACTATTTATCCCCATCCCCGTCCCATCCCAACCAAATTGAAACCCATTTCCACCCCAAAAGTGCAGGTCCCCGCAAGGCCCGTCCTCGCGGGGAATTTTGCCATCAAACAAGTCAACCGGTGTTTGTGTGATATTATTATATTTGTTTTTCAGTTTTAATGCAATTATACACATAATCAGGGTGTGCAAGTGTAATTTGCCTTTGACGTCCATACCTCTTCTGTCAATTTTTGTAAATTTATGGAAGTTCGAGGGGTTTAATGCCAGGAAAAAAAGTATAGGAGGCACTATGCAACTACGCTATAAGTTCAGGGGGTACTGGTGCTATTAACCCTTTATGTAAAGCTTTTGTTAGTAAAATAATCAGTCGAATAAGAAAACTATTTTGTTTTGTCTTTGATGATTAGCTAAATGGTGAGTATTGGACCGTTGAATTAATCAACCACATATTACTAGAATTTGGATCCTCTACTAAGGGGCAAATTTAGAGTGGGGTCCATAGGGGCCATGGCCCCCCTAACCAATAAAAAATTAAAAATACAACAAATATTCATTGTGCATTAATTATGATATTTTAATTTGTAGGCAATAATTTTATTATTTTAATAATATAAATGAATTAATAAATATCTTCCCTATTTTATTGTCCATGAAAGTAGGAAATAAAATCAATATATTTTCTTTTCATGATTTTAATTTCCAATATAATAATAATAATAATAATAATAATAATAATAATTAATATTATTATTATTTCATTAGATACTCATCTTATTTGAATTTCATTAATTTCCTTATGTTGACACAATTCTTTGAATTTTACTCTAAATAGTTTGTTTATTAGTAATTAATTATTTCAAGATAATTACTAATAAACAAACTATTTAGATTAATTACTAATAAACAAACTATTTAGAGTAAAATTCAAAGAATTGTGTCAACATAAGAAAATTAATGAAATTCAAATAAGATGAGTTTCTAATGATATTATTATTATTATTATTATTATTATTATTATTATTATTATTATTATTATTATAATATTGGAATCTCCAAGATTTAGGTTTGGGATTGTAAAGTAATAAATATTTTATTTTTCTTTTTTTGAAATTTGTATTATTATATATTTATTATTATTCTTAGATTACTACTATGATTTTGATACATGGGGTTTTTACAATTTGGTCCCAACTTAATCGGAAAACATCACCTTTTTACTCCTTAATTCAAATTTCATCAATTTGGTCTTTATATAATTGAAAATCAATCAAATTAGTCCTACCGTTAGTCAAAACCGTCACTTTGACTAATGGTAGGACTAATTTGATTGATTTTCAATTATATAAGGACCAAATTGATAAAATTTAAATTAAGGGTTCAAAAATTAAATAGCACTATTTGGGGCGGTTTTTTGGTAACTGTCACCACTTTACTAATCTAAGTTTAAAAGGCACCTATTTGAGTGACCAGACAAAAATACCCTCATTTGTCTGTTTGTGCAATTTCAAACGGTGAGAGAAAGTGAGAGAAAAAGTGAAAAGTGAACAGCCCAAAAGTCACCGGACGGTCCAACAGCCCTAAACTCGACGGAAAGTGTACGGTGAACCCCCGGCGACGGCGCTACAGTAAACCCAACAGTAATGGCATCGACGAGAAGTCACCGGAGATCTCAAAAGACTCGGGTAAGTTCTTGTTCCTGACGCGTTTTTCCGGTTGATAATTTCATGTTTTTTGATGTTTGATGCCATACTCATGATGTAGATTAGGTTGGATTTGTGATTGTGGTTGATTGTGGTTGACTGTGTTTGCACGATGAGGTTAGGTTAGGGTTTTAGTTTCAGAAAAGAGTTGTTTTGAGGACGATGAATTTCTGGGTTTCCGTGACTTTTGTTTAGTGTGTCGTGACTTTTGTTTAGTGAATCGTGACTTTTGTTTAGTGTGTCGTGACTTTTGTTTAGTGAATCGTGACTTTTGTATATTGTATCGTGACTTTTGTATAGTGTGTCGTGACTTTTGTTTAGTGTGTCATGACTTTTGTATGGTGTGTCGTGACTTTTGTATTGTGTCCCGTGACTTTTGGCTTTTGTTAAGTGTTTCATGATAGCAGTATAGTTTCCCGTGACTTTTGATAAGTGTTCCGTGACTTTTGATAAGTGTCCCGTGACTTTTGTATACTGTCCCGTGACTTTTGATAAGTGTCCCGTGACTTTTGTATAGTGTCTCGTGACTTTTGTATAGTGTCTCGTGACTTTTGATAAGTTTCCCGTGACTTTTGTATAGTGTCCCGTGACTTTTGATAAGTGTCCCGTGACTTTTGTATAGTGTCTCGTGACTTTTAATGAATTTCCCGTGACTTTTGTATAGTGTCCCGTGACTTTTAATACACTTCCCATGACTTTTAATTCAGTGGTCCAATCATGAACTTATATGCTTTTTTTCTGTGAATATGCAGATGAGGAATGACCCAAAGGATTTTCTGAAGACTCCAGAGGAAGATTGGTTCAACGGAAAAATTAATCGCCATGACCATTTCGATGACCTGGAATATGTTGACACTGCACTTAATAGTGTACCTGAAGATCTGAAGATCGAAGACGTACGTCGGTTTACTGAGTCATGTTTCGGTCATTTCCTTCAGATGCATCGTCAGAATAATTTTTCGGGTGGGATTGTCCATCGGTTACTTCTACGCGAGTTGCATCATGATGGGCCGGCTGATGAGATGAGATTTTTGTTAGGGAAGCATATTGTCCGGTTCTCGAAGACTGAGTTTTGTCTAATCACCGGTTTGAAGTTTGGAGTCGAACCCGACACGGCGAGGTATGAAGTGGTTGAGAATGGCATACATGATCGGTACTTTCGGGGTCAAGAAGAAGTTGAGATTGAAAAGTTGAGAGCGGTGCTGCGGATTGGTATTTTTGAACAGCAGTACGATGCGGTGAAGCTTGCCTTATTGTTTATGCTGAACCGGATACTGATGGGGTTCGATGGGAGAGATAAAGTTCCAGTATGGCAGTTTCGCCTAGTTGAGGACCTGGACGCTTTTGATGTGTTCCCGTGGGGCACACACGTGTATAGGCGGTCTATTTACGGTTTCAAGTGGGCGTTTGATGGTCCACGACAGCGGTTGGCTGAAAAACGGCGACAAGAGGGCAAGGACCTTGACGTACAGAACCTCGAGTTGACGTACAACATATACGGTCTACCGCATGCACTATTGGTGAGAATTTCAAGTTTGAATCCGTACTTTAATAGTAGTTTATTTTATATGACTGTTGTATTTACGTGTATCGTACTTTTCTATTACGCAGGTATTTGCCTTTGAGGTTATCCCAGAGCTTGGCATCAGTAAATGTGGGAATCGCCGGACAATCGAGCTACCCCCCCCCCCCCCCCCCCCCCCCCCCCCCCCCCCACGTATTCTGAAATGGGAATTGAGTCGCGACCTAGGGGAAAAAGCTGGATACTGTTTTTACAAAAAGGGTAAGTGCTGATGTTGTTAATGTTGATAGTTATTACTATATATACAATGACAACTATTTAACTTCAATTTCAGATGGTCGCATGGCCTGAATTGGTGCCGACGGTTGCGGAGAGGGCTGAACGGTACATCGAAGGCATAAACCTAGAGCAAATCTGTATGATTCCGATCACATCCCAGATCCGGAACGACATAGGCCTGCAGGACCCAATGATATGGAGGGTCCGTTTTCCCGACCCAGTGATACTGAGGCTATGTTTTTCCCGACGCGATGATAGGGAGGCTTCGTATTCTGAAGGCACTGGTACGGAGGGTTCAGAACTTGAGGGTGGCAATAGGCGTAGGCGGGTACGATTCACGGTTCCCAGACAGCCTAGACGTGAAGGTGATGTAGACCTAGAGGCTCGCACTGAAAGTCTCCGGACGCGTAGACAGCCTCAACA